>JAQIXS010002671.1:0-21596 GCA_034700785.1 Rossiulus vilnensis
ATAGAAAAATTATCAATTTAAAAAAATATGAAACTATATAGAAATAAGGGGGGGGGGGAATATAATACAGAAATTTTTCAAAACTAAATAAATATATAGGCAGGGTTCAAAACTATTGGAATATATAAACATAAGGAAAACAAAATACATGAATAATAAAGGAATTTTTTTTAAAGTATAAGAATATATAAGAAGGGTTCAAAAATATCGAAAATACAGGAAAAAGGAAACATTATTTGGTAGTATAACGAATCGCCAAACGCCGTTAAACGAAACACGCATAAACAAATCGAGCCGTTATAGCGAAACGCCAAGTAAAGAGCGGCCGTACAGCGAGACATGAGTGTACATGTTAAACTTATCGGCTGAATGAACAGTACTGAATTGAATTGGAACGCTTTCGAGAGACACCCTGTATCAGGTGGTTGTTTTCAACCAGTGAAGTGAACATTTCGGTGAAATTTAATCCCAAATTCATGGCCGCACCAGGACAACAAAGCATTTGGACAATACCGAATTAGCCGAGCGCGACACCGGTCACCATCTTCCTTCCGGTCCCGCGAGCGCCCCCTAGCGGCTTACGTTATTTTCATTTATTTTATTATATTATTATTTTTTTTCTCGTTTCCCCAATTGGGTTTTTCCCAAACGCAATAGCCTGGTTCATAAATAGTGCATGTGAGTGATGGCGTAACGTAGTCACCGTCGCCATGGCAACATCGATTTAGTCCCCAACGGACGCCATCTTGAATCGGATATTCCTCGCCGCCACCGCCGAAGGTTTATCCCCGTTATTCGCGCTGTTATCACGACGTTCCCACCGTAAAAAACGGCCTAAAACACAAACCCTCAACATTCGCGGGTTTATCATTTCAAAACGATTTCATCTCTTTCCCCGTTTATTTACGCAAAAATTTTAATTCCAAATTCCCAAATTCCTGATGTTCCCCTGAAACGGGGCTTCCCTGCATGGCAACTCCCTTTAGAATTTTCTGGGTGGATTTTTTTCCCTCAAATTTCTTAATTTGTTATAAATAAACGGAGCCTTCTGAAATTATAAACTAAAGCTGAAACCTTAGCGGACAACCAATTATACATTGTTAAAAATAAATCGAGCGATTATAATAGGTAGAAATGTGTTAGTAATATGATGGATTTTGCCGAATAATTTGTTAAAGAAAAGTTTATGGAAACTTTTTTTAAATAAATGAGGGGGAAAAATAAAGAATATAGAACTTTTTGAAATATATATAGGAAGGGTTCAAAAACATAGGAATTATAGGAAATAATATATGGGAATTTTTTAAAAGTTATAGCAATATATAGGGGAAAAAAGGAAAATATAGTATAGAAATTTAAAAAAAATAATTACATAGGAAGGGATCAAAAACATAGGAAATATGGCCAATAAATACATAAAGAATATATGGGAATTTTTTTAAATGTTATAGCAACATATAGAGAGAAAAAAAGGAAAAATATTGAAAGATTACCAATTTCAAAAAAAAAAAAAAATGAGACTATATAGAAAAAAATGGAAACAAATATAACATAGAAATTGTTTAAAAATATTTAGGGAAGGGTTCAAATGTATTGGAAACAAAAATACTGACTAACATCATTATATGATCAGGATAAATGTTCTGATATCTACTGTACTGACTTTTTCACCATCGGTATGATGTTATACTGATATCAGTATAACTTTAGTGATATCAGTTTGATTGTATACAGAGTTCACCGTATACATGCTGGTTTTTGGGACTGCTGATATCAGTACAGTTAGTGAAATCAATACATTTTGTACTAACATCAGAACATTTAGTACTGACGTCTACTGGACTGACTATATTGATATTTCCACCAAGTAATGACGTTGTAATTATATTCCAAAGTATAGCCCCATACTAACAGGAACTCAAGTTTAGCAATGATGATGATGCTGACGTGAGTAATGTGAGTTGAGGAACTACACCCTCTACCAAATGACAAATATTTGTTAACAAAAAGGGTACCGAGTTGAATTGAATTGAATTCTCTTCCATAAAGAAATACCAAAAGCTAACAAAAGCAGTTTCCCCCTAGAAAAATCAAAGGTTGTTTACCCTGCAATACACGCGAGCATTCATTGTTTGCTCGTTTACAGGGACTGCAACTGCAACAGGGACTTACACCCTTTTCCTATTTTTCTTAATTATTTTAAAAAAAAGCAGGACAATTTAAAAGCAGCCGATAACAGAATAAACACTGCAGAAATTGTTGTAACCTTTAGTAGAATATATTGTGATTCAATGACACGATCCAATCAGAGTCAACTAATTATGTATAAAATGGAATACCTTTCATGTAGAATTTCACCAAAAATGGTGCAAATGTTAAAAACGCTACACGACTTTTAGCAATCCTTCCAAGGTCAAGTGTCACTGACCTGTCCTACTTTGGTCAATATCAGTATATAATCACACTGATATCAGTAGAGAATCACATACAGATCGTTTCTGCAGAATTGTCAAGAGACCCAGGGTTGGCCAGGGTTGTCATCAGTTGCAGTCATGCGACCTCCATCTTGCGTCGTGACAATGAATGACACAAAACACGCCGGCTGGTTATAATCCAGCATCAGTATCAGTATCAGTATAGCAAACATTTCAAAAGATGAAACAAAACGTTTCATCCATATATATTTTTCAACAGTTACTAATCCGAATGCACTAGATTCCTTCAAACCTTCCATAAAGTCAATTTAGCAATGATGCACATGGTTAAGTGGCCATTCGACATTTTCAATTCAATTCAATTCAACTCAGAAGCCTACTGTCACGTGGTTGGGGGTATAAACCATTAACCCATTCTAGGTTATTTTATATTGAATAAATCGGATTGAATTACGCCTTCTTTCGGTTGGTTTAATTAAAGTTTGATACGAACATTCCACCCTTAATAATTTAGCGTAATAAATTAATTCATTCATTTCTAACGTGATATCAAGGGTCCTTGAATGAGCAGTCCCCAAAAACCACTATTATACTGATGTCACTAAGCGTACTGATTTTAGTAACCCAAAAACGTGCATTTAAGCACGCATGTGCTCTGGCACTTACAACCGCAAAACACGCATTTAAGCACGCATGTGCTCTGGCACTTACACCCCCTGCTTTCGCACCTCAACGTGTCCGCAGCCAAAACGAACCTTCGCGGTTGCGGCCATCTTCCGTCATTCGATCGGACGCATCACACATTCTAAGTCACTCTTTGTTACAAAGTGGAACACGATCCATCCTCTAATAGAACGAAAATTGGAACGGTCTTACCTTCGGAAACAGGAAGTGCGGATAAGGTTAATCCGAAAGCGAGCGAGCCAGCGAAGGTGACATATATTTAATCCGCACGGGGTCTCGCGCGCGCGCACGCGGTTGATTCCCCGGATGTGACACGCGGTCAGAGCACTGGCACATACACCCTTTCGGGGGCATTTTTTCTACGAAAGGATATGGCCACTCTATGATGAACCTCATGTACCTCCTTACAAGGTTCTTCTCGCCGAACAGGAAGAGCGAGGTGGGTTCGCTTCCGGCCGGAAGGCCCTGGGCGCCGCGACGGGGCGCCATGGCACCGTGTCGGCCTGAAAAACTTAAAATATCACTGGTGCTGCCACCTACGCCACCGTGGACTGCGTTGAAAGCTGCTTCCGTTCGGAGGGCCGATAACCTACACACAAAAAAAGGACAAATCGTCAGTAAAAACGATGAAAAAACAAATCAGCGCCCTCTACAAAATGGCCGAGAGCCAAACACGTGTGACCAGCTTTTATGATTTGAAACAAAAAAAACAATGCTAAAAAAATGTTTTTAATGACTAGCCTGATGGAAAACATTTACATATTTCCATGCATTAACACGTGCGGATTGATATGGCAATTGTATTGACTTTCTCACGCACAGCTTTAGATACGGCAATGTACTGTTTTGAAAAGTACACGTATGGCCATATATAGACATATCCATGCATAATAACGTTAGATACAGCCATCCCATGTACTGTATGACACTAATAATAATAATAATAACGACTGCATAAATTCACACATGGTCGTATATTGACGTATCCATACATGACTTCAGATAAAGACATATATGGCCCCATATCCGGCAACATTTGGATGACACTCCATTTTGTATCACTGGCAATCTCATTACTGCTCACGTTCCTTCGACCCTACTAACGTAAACTAAAATAAAACTTCAAACCTCCATAAGTTCCCGCATTGCATTTTCCAGATATGGACGTAAAAGATACGCACGCCATATCTGTACATGTCACGGGTCATGCGCGAGATTGTGAATTTTATGGAATCATATACACGGAATATGACCACATAGGTCCTTTTTGAGGCCAACTTCCGGTCTAAACCAAACATGCAATAAGTCGCTCGTGTCCATATATGGCCGCATATCCGGCCGTTACGTTACATTTGTTACCACAAGTAGGCAAACGTAGAAAAAAATACGTCAGTCAAAATTGTGACAGATGCCAGTGATTTACACGCGCGTCTGCTCAAACCACCTGTTGATAAAAAAGCACCCTGTACGAGATTACAGGGTGAGTCGAGTGCAGCAGGTTTTTTTAATCAATTCCGTTCGAATTATGGATTAAACCAATTAAACCTCAAACGGAGAGAGGGAACGAGAGCAACAACACATCACTAACGATCGATTTAGCCACTTTCGGGACCCCACTTAGGGGTGAGGGGTGAGGAGGAGAAGAATTCAGCGCCACTTTAAAATTCCAGAATTTTTAAAGAAAAAAAAATCGATAAATTTTGAGTTTTTTTTTTTTTTTTTAATGAGAAAACTGATTTAATAAGAAAATATCTTCAATCCTATCCACGCAACATTTTAACCCGTATCAGAACCGCACAACTGATGTCCGATTTAGCCGGAAATGATACCACCACCAAGTGGGGCGCCACCTACCGGCGAGACATCCTGCATTAGCAGCGCCATCCCACGCCCCAAAATGGCGTCGTCACGCAGACAGACAGAATGACAAAATGGTTTTTTCTAAACAGACATAAAGTGGACTTTTCAACAACAACAAAAATAAAAAATAAAAAAAACCACCACCATTTCTGTATGAATGAACCTGAGGCCAATCAACGTCCCCCCCCCCTCCGAAAAAACCCCAAAAACCCTGTTTTTAAACCCACACTTAAAACCTCATTTAATGACGGCGTTCTGGGGATGATGTTGAAATCAACCGTGCTAACAATTCGACCACGCATTCGGCACAAAAGCGCCCACGAAAACGACCGGAAGTGGGCTTCGGACCCGAACGGCAGAGCTTAAAGATGGCGTGGGTTAGAGTGGAATCCGTGATTAGGACACAGCCACGGACGGTTGGCAGGAGAACCCTGCTTAAAAACATCAGTACGTGATTCTCTACTGAATATCCCCATGACGTCAGTGATATCATTACGGTCCTATACTGACATCACTCGTGTACATGAAACAGTTTTGACTATGAATTTTGAAAATGATACATAAACATTTCGTGCTCTGGTGAGCTTTCAAATGGAACGTTAAAGGGTGGTTAAGATGGCGGTGGGTTTGGTGAAAGTACTCGAAAATTCGTTATTAGAACACGCCCAAAAACGATTTAGAACGGAGCATTCTTTCAGAAGGAACCAATGAGGGTGTGGAAAAGGAAAAAAATGAACAAAAACATTCGAAAGCTACATTTGGTAAGTGTTCTTATAAGCCTTTGCGGGTTGCGTTAGAACGTTAGAGGGCGAGTATTGTGAGGGGTGGGGTGCGATGCAATTCGAATTCGTGATTAGAACACAGCCACAAACGTTTGGTACGAGAAGGACCGAGCATTCTTTGAGAACGTGGAACAACAGAATACCAGGAAGAACAGAATAAAAATTTCCCTGTAGTGGCTGTGTTCTGATAAGCCTTAGGTTTCAACGTTTAAGTGGTAAGGATGGTGAGGGGTTAGAACACAGCCACGAACGTTCGAAAAGAAGGAACGAATGAGGGGTGTGGAACACGACGAGGAAAAAGGGAATAAAAAATTCGAAAGCTTCACTGGGTAAGCGTTTGGATGGAAATACTGTAGGGGAAGTAGGGGTACTAGAACTGATTAGAACAACCCTAAAGGTTCCAAATGAGAACGAATTGGGAACGCGTGAGAATGTGTGGAACACGCCGAGGGGAAAAAAAAGGAATAAAAAAGTCGAAAGCTTCACGGGGAAAGTGTTCTGATAAGCCTTTGAATCGAACGTTAAAACCGTGGGGGGCGTGAAGAACTACTAGAACTCCTGATTAGAACACAGCCCAAAACGTTCAAATCAAAGAACGAACGAGAGTGTGTGGAACGCACGCGTCAAGGAACAAAAAAAAGGAATAAGGAAATTCGAAAAGCTTCACGGGGCAAGCGGTTCTGATAAGCCTTTGGGGTAGGGCTAATCGAATCCGTTCTTAGAACACGGTCCCCAAAAAAACGTTCGAAATAAGGAGAAGGAAAAGGAATGCGGATGTGGAACGAGAACGAGAGAAAAAAACGAGGAAATGGAAAATTCGGAAAAGGCTTTATTGGCGATCGTGTGTTCCGAAATCCCCGAAATTGTTTTTTTTTTTTGGTAAGGGTAAAAATACCTGCATGAGAAGCACCAGCGAGATTGCCGACGGTGGAATCGGAAGCAGAAGCGAGGCGGAGTTTGGCGGAGGCGAAGACGGCATGGCGGAGGAGAACACAGAAGATGCGGCGGCGAAGAACGAAGGGAACGACGCAAAACCCGAGGCTCTACTCATTTCCGGGGTGCATTTTTCGGCGGGTCCGAGGAGCGAGCCCTCTCGCGTCCGACCGACCGGAGGAGGAACAGGAATCGCACGGCGAGGGGGGGAAGGGGGCCGAAGGGGGAGGGGTCACTCCTCCAGGAAAAAACCCCCGTAGCGACGACTGGGCTCTTTTGCTGGGTTAGGAGACGCGCTCCTACCGGGTTGGGATCCGGGCCAAAGGGGGAGGGGGGGGGGGGGCAGGGAGCGCAGAAAGATCCCCCCGCACGATTACGGAGCGACCACTGCGGAAGGATTTCGACCAATGGGGAGACGGAGAAAAAGAGGCGAACACGAAGGGCGAGTCCACGGAAGGGCAGGAGGAGGGGGGGGGGAACAGTCGATAGGCAGCGCCACCAACCGACTCCATCGCGATCGAAAATATGCACGGTGTTTAAAAACCAGGAAGTGAAAAAAATGGAAAAGAGAAATTTAAAATGAAACAATTAGAAGAAATGTTTCGAATGAAAGTGTGTATGAATAATGGGAATGGAGAAGGTAAATAGAAACAACTGGGAAAGTGGTTTGTTTGTTTTAAATATTAATAAGAGAAAAAAATGTGGAAGGTTTTTGAAAAATAGAAAAAATTAGAAGCACTGGATTAGCTTTACTCGAATATAGGGAAACTACTAAAAGAAAAACGATAGAAGAATTCAAAAGTTTAAAATCAGTGAGGAAATAGGAATAAAATAGAGGGCAGGGGCAGCGGGGGGAAATGAGATTGTGTTTTATAAACGGGAAGTAAATTGAACAATTTGTTAAAGTGTCTAAAAAATAAACTTAAATTTTAAAAAAAATATATTACTCGAATACAAGAAGCTAGTAAAGAACAACAATAGAAAAATTTAAAAATTTTAAAACTAGTGCGGAAATAGGAATAAAATAAGAGTGGGAAAAAATGAGAAAGTGTCTAAAAATGGAAATTAAAAATCGTGAAAAATGGTAGCATTTGGGAAGAAAAATGGACGCACGGGGGTTTAAAAATAGGAAGGAATAAAATAATAAAATTAAAAAAACCGTTTAAAAATGGGAAGGAAAATTGAACAATGGTAGTTCTTGGAAAACAATGGACTTTTAAAACTACAGGACCCGTTCCAGACTTTTATTTTAAGGGTTTATCTAAGAAACAAACCCGGGATTTCGATCCCTAATCAAAGCACGGGTTGGAGTTCAACTCCCAAGTTCAAACCCTTCTGAAACGGAAAGTATTGCGCTCTTCCGCCAGGGGGCGCTAGGCACTGGCACTTACGCCATCGATCGATCACGTGACCGCGTGCGTCAATGGGATTTCCGCTTCCAACGTCCCTCCGAATGAGGCTGGGGGAGGAAGGGGTGTGCACCGGAAGTGACGCCATCCACGCCATCGATTCGATAGCCGGCGTGTGGTGTAAACACATAGTGCTCTACAATAAGAAACTATTACCTTAGTGTACACTAAATAAAGTGTCACGCACAATAAGAATAAACACCACGCGAAACCAACCGCAGTAAGTCGAATGAAATAAATAAATCGATCTTGCGCAAATTGCTTAAAATCCACTGGACATGTAAGTGACCTTGTCTAGGTAAACACAATAATACACAAGAAAAATAAAATACTAAGAAAGGGATTTCGGTAAGAAATGGTACGTTATCATGCTACACAAACAAAATCACTTTTTTTTCCTTGAATTTTCGGAATATTATACAGTTTTTTTCTCTTCAGAATAGTTAAAATTTATAGAATATTTTCAAAAACACTTGTAAGAATAAAGTGTATATTCTGGAACCTGGAACATTCTAGATATCTAAAACAAAATCATTCTAAGAAAGTGATTTGAATCCGAAATATTTAAGGAACTTCCTCGGTTCCAGAATATATACTGTATTCTTGGAAGTTTTTTTTTGTAAAATATTCTACGAATATAAACTATTCTGAATAAAAGAAATTTAATTCCGAAAATATTAGGGGGGGAAACGTTATATTGTTTCGAAAATGTTAAAAAAGAATGAAGCGTTCCAAGAATGTGGTCAGGAATTCCGACCAGCGTGTGAACACGGAAGTTCTAAAACAAATTTTAAAAAAAGGAACGTCTCGTTTCAGAATATATTGTTTTTAAATATTTTAAACATTCTGATACGCAATGTATAAACGTAAATCTTTAATTATTCTTAATATTTTTACAAAAAGAGTGTTAGCGTTACAGAATACAGTTAGGAATTGTGAACACGGAAGTTCTAAAATGTTTTTTTTAAAAAAAGGAAAAGCCGGACATACCGTAAATATTATAATACGTGCTATCGGTGCGTATATAAATAATCCTAAAATATTCTAAATATTTTTTTACAAAAAAGAATGTCGCATTTCAGAACGTATTTAGAAATTCGAACTGCGTGTCAACACTTAAGTTCGAAATAATTTTGAAAAAAAGAAAAGAAACGTCTCGTTTCAGAATATATTCAGAAAATGATCTAATTACATAAACTTCCTAATTGTGCTTTTCAACATTCCAAAAATTCTGAAATTCTAAACAACCTAAACATATTCTAATACTTATTCTACATATTTTTAACATTCTAATTCTACATATTCTAAACATATTCTAATACAGCGTGTGTATATGCATGCATGAATAATTCTAAAATACCCTAAATATTTTCACAAAACGAATATTCCATAATATGTTCGGGAATTGCAACTGGTTTGAAAACGTGTTCTAACGTGTACCGTATTGATTTGAATTAAAAAACTGTATTGAATCTAAGCTGCCCCTCGACGGTGGGCAAACACAAGGTGCACGCCAGTAGGCAAGGATTGCCTACCTCACGGGGCAAGGGGGGGGGGAGGTAAGATTAAGGAACTGATTGAGTGTGAGATTTAAAAAAGGAAAATAGTAGGATTAGAGGGGGATTAAGAGTGATAAGAATGTCCTTCCTAGGATACCTTGATCTCTAGCCGTCTCGATTTTTTTTCTCACTCGGAAACGAATCCTAGGAAACCGTTTCCGGTATCCACGGCAACCCCTGAATCCACCGCCAGGGGGATTTCGATCCTCCCTGAATATCGATTCAGGAGGATGGAGTTACCAGCAAGGTGGCGCCTTCCAACGGAGCCACGGGGAACTGAATAGCAAGTTGCTCACAACGCGACGTAGATGGCGCTGAGATGCCTTTTTGTCTCCGAAGACAATTTAGAGCGGAACGTGACATCCGTGATCCTAAACGTTATTCTTTCCCCTTCAGCAATAATACTTTCTAAATTCCCTGACTTTTCCAGTATTTGGAGAAAAAAAATTCCCCAAACGCAGAAATTTGATCGCATCAAAGTGCGAGGAATGTTGCGTGATTTTAGAAAGAAGGGAAATTTTCCTAAATCTGTATAAATTTCTAATTGCCTAAACTATCAATTCGGACTAACAGTAGCTCAACTCAATTCAATACCCCACTAGCAGCAAGTGATATGCCATGTGATAGGCGGAGTGTAATCCATCAACCCAATATTATTCTGTGTCATACTGTGTTTTTCCATCACACTGTTTGTTTCTGATTAAGGGCCAGTTGCACCATTGTAGGTTAACTGAAAGGTTGGATCAGCCGGGGTTAACTTTATCCTGAGGGTGTAAATTGAGATGTTTTTTGTCTGTGGACGTTTCACTGTGGGGGTGTTTAAACCCAAGGTATTGCAAACCTGAAGTTAGCCCTGTTTCAGCTAGGAATTCTGGTGAAAATACCATTAAATCACAAACCTTAGGTTAAGCCCATGTTTGGTGCAACCCGCACTTAAAACTACTTTAAAAAGAGTAAGGATTCGTACTTACGCTATGTCTCCGAACTTGAGCTTGGATTGGACCAGGGCGCAGGTCTTGTAGTCCGATTGGGTGACCGCACGCCTTCTCTTCATCCGGGCACTTGTTGGAATGTCGAACAGGCTCAGTCGAGGACTGCTGCGCCTTTCCACTTCCGCTACCGCTTCCTCCTCCTCTTCCGCTTTGCAACTTTCACCATCTTCCGTTCCCTCTTCCTTCACCTCCTTTTCTTCCTTTTCCTTTTCCTCCTCTTCCTCTTCCTCTCCTTCTCCTTCTCCTTCTCGACTACTTCCGCTTCCGGTTTTTTTCTCTTCTTCCTTCCGTTTCCGCTGCACTCTTTTCGAAAAGGAAGCGGTGGCGGCGCCACCGTCGCCCTCGTCGTCCGCTGCCAACGGCGCTCTGGTCGGCGTCGTCCGCCGCGAGAGGGCGCCGCACGGCGACTTCAGCACGAGCGGCGACGACCCCCTGCGGCGCTGGGAGGCGCGGCGGTAAGAGCCAATCATGACGATGTTCTATCAACCGGACTCCGCCCCCTCCGTGGCGGACACGCCCACCCGCGATGGAACTACGGGCCTCCTGGAACGGGAAAAAGAGAAAAAAGAACACACGTCAGTGGGCGTGGTTAGAACGGGTAGACCTCCTTTGACTCAGCCAATCAAAGATATCCAGCTTATGGACTATGCTTTCCAGCAGTGATAAAGCCATGGGACAGGAAAGACTAATCGCGAAACAGGCTTTTGCAATCTATTGATCTATTTGAACTCCTAGCATGTAGAATGATTTTCCAATACTTTTAACATCATATTATCCATCATCAACTATGCGAGGTCACTATTTAGGCCTTTTTTTAACACCGATAAATAATTTAAGACCATCAAATCACCAATAAATGGTTGTTTGGATTATCAAAACACCTTGACATTCTAAACCATCAGATCGTTGATAAATGAGTACTTACATTATCAAAAACACACCCATAAATAAATAAATACACCATTAATCTACCAAATAAATGGTTATTCGGAGTACGGCAACGGATGATTTACAGTTGATTGTGATTTAAGAGCAAAACACAGACTATTAAAACACCAATAAATAATTATTTAGAACGTTGAAAAGACCGAAAAATTATTTCGATTATTCGAGCTCCAAAACGCTAATAAATAATTGTTTACATTATCAAAACACCTGTAAATACGTACATTGTAATTATCCAAAACTAATGGTCATTTTGAGTACAACAACAGAGCTGGACATTTCTGATTGGCTGAGGCTCAATATATTCTAGAAGTAACACGCCAATAAATAATTATTTAGAATACTAACACACGGATACGTTTTAGATTTTCTAAACAAATAGATATATATATTTAGATTGTTCAAACACCAATGAAGTTATTAACATTACGCAAAAACTCCCATAAATTATTATTTAAGACTACGAAGACACAAACATACACTTTCTGGATTATCAGAACACCCATAAATAATCATTTCAGTCATAAAAGATCCAATAGAACTTGAAACATTAAACGAAACATTACAATCCTTAAAAAAATCAAAGAAATAACAAAAAAAAGCAGTTGGATTTCAGTTTGGGGCTGAAAATTTCCGCCTCGAATCAAACTCGTATCGAGCAGCCGTTTAAAATCGATTAAAGTACATCTACGACGCACAATTCTCAAAATAAAAGTCAATATTATTCGTAATTAACTACATGTAGCCAAAAATAGGCCTTCCTTCCTTCCTTCCTTCCTCTCCCTCCACCTGATGAATTATTTTTTTCAAAAAAAATTACATCAACGTATCGAGAATCAATTTGATCGATGAAATTAAAGGGTGGTGAAGAGAAGTCGATGGACATTTTGAAGGGTCATCGAGAGCCTCCGCTGGACACCGGATGGACTCGAGTGTCCTTCGACAGCACTCAGCATCACCAGGGACAAACCGGAAGTCAACGTCGAAACGAAGAAGAAGGAAAGCCAATAACGCAACGGACATCCCACAGAGGGCGCTCAACGGCAGCCATCTGTGTAACAACACGATGTCTGAAAAACGTTTCACTGTTAAATTGTAAACACATGACTATTTATAAAATATAGGAATCTATAAGAGTGGTCCAAAATAAAGGAAAATATAGACGGTTTTTTTTCTCGAAAATTTATGAATATTTGGGAATGGTACCAAAAATATATGTATATACATATAGATAGGAAAATATAACAATTTAAAAAAAAATTAAATCCATTAAAATATAGGAAAACATAGCAATGGTCAAAAATATAGGAATCTATACAGGAGCAAATAGAAGCTGTCCAAAAATATAGAAGAATATTGGAAAATATAGGAATACAAAGGAATGGTCCGAAACTCTAGCAGTATATATGAATAATCCAAAACTATGCTAATCATAAAAATGCACAGGAAAATATACCATTTTTAAAATTAAATAAAATACAGAAATATATAGGAATTGTCCACTTATATAGGAGTATATAAAGGAGTATTAACGAGTTGTCTAAAAATTTTAAATACATAGAAATGGTTAAAAACTATAGGAAAAACATAAATTGTTTAAAAGTATAAGAAAATGTAGGAACACAAAAATGGTCCCAAAATATAAAAATATAGTAATTTGAATATTTTAAATACAGGAATATACAGGACTTGCTGAAAATATAGGAATCTATACAGGAGTTACAAATTTAAAAGAATTATCCAAGAATCTAATAAAATATAGAACTGCACACATTGCATCGTGCAAAGGTTCAAAAATATGGGAAATACAGGAATACTCATAAGAACACTGGACAGCCAGCCTAAGATCACGCTTAACATCGCACAGCGTTACGGGAAAATACGGAAAATGAACACGTACAGTATTGTCATTGTGAAACTAGATCAGGAAGTACATCTCAATAAATGTAATTTTAACCCAAAAAAAAAGAGAATCCCTTACAGGTCGAAAGCGGGGTTTACGAAGCATCCGGCAGAGGATCCGTTGTTTTTGTCGGTTCGTCCCCTTATCACGGCTCGTTTCCTCCGCCCGAATTTTCTCTCTCTCTCTCTCTGACACAAATTTTTCGATACGCGTTCGTAATTCAAAGGCTAATCGAGAGGAGCAGCGAATAAAAAGGCAAAAATCCGATAAGGTGAAAAACTAGAGCGAACCACGCCCGACAAAAAAAAAACAAAAAAAAACCAACTACGACCATCGATCCACGATCAAAGCGGCGAACAAAGAAAATTGATAACAATTCGACGGCAAAATCCTGTTTCGATGAACGTGGCCATGAGAACCTCGTATTTGCCAGAATTATGAAACGAATAAATGAATGATGAGCATTGAGATGTTCACACGCAATGAAAAGTCGCTGCCCCCTTGAAGGTTGTTTATCTAACACTACGAGCCAGTATTCAAGGTTTGCTCGTTTACAGGGGCAGCAGCTGCGAAAGGTTTCACTCAAATCTAGTATTTTCCTATTTATTTAATCATTATTATTATTATTATTATTATTATCAAAACCCAAGGTTAACTTATAGTTTACTAAGAATAATCATTGCACCATAGCAGGTTAGCAGTTAACCTTGGTTTAACGTTAACCCGGCTAACAGACAGGGTTAATATGAGGTTTGTAACATAATGAAACTTTCCCGGAATTCCTGGCTGTAACTAAATCCATGTTTACTACACTTTAGGTTAAACATCCCTATAGTAAAACATTAAAAAAACACCATAACGTCGTATGTGCCACACTATCTCTGTTTTCCATCCTGACCTAGCTTTGGCTTAGGCCTACACGTTTCGAGGGTGTTTATTAATTGATAAGGTTGTAGTGGTGGGTTCGGGTATCTGAGTCCAAACCCCTAGGGAGATTCTATTGTTTGTTTATCATCTTTATCTTTTTTTTGGGGAGGGGGGAAGGGGGAGATAGGTGCGCCCTCTACCCCTAGCGTTTCGAGTGTTTTTTTTTTAAATATAAAACTAATCGATGAAATCAATGCTGAGCGCCATGTTATCTTCCTTTTCCCCCCCGAAGATAAGCTCATTTCCAAGCTCAACAGATGTTTTCCCCACTTTTGATATAAAATATATATATATAAAGAAATCAAAAAGGTTTATTTATGGAAGAGGAAGTCGGCGTCACCCGGAGAGACTCCGCAGTTTTTTTGCCGGAAATTCAATAAGCCACTGCAGCCGCTGACGTTCGAGAACGGAAACGAGAAAACGGTGAAACCGGTCGTTTTTTGTGGACATTTTCCCCATAACGTCGTATGTGCCACACCTGTTGCACCCCCGAAACGCGTTCTAAACACCCATCGCCGTTTAATAACGGTGATTTTTAAAACGAAAAACATTGTTCTTCCGTTTTTGTTTTTTTTTTTCTTTCACATAAAACGTTCCACTCCGCACCAAGATGGCCGCCAGGGATTCGTAATTTCTTCTCAATTATTTTAATGAGTCCTCCTCTCTTTTCGTCTTCGGTTTTTCTTTCCTTTTTCGTCTCCCTCATGGAATATTCATTGATTTACATGAAAATCCATTTCGGTCAATTTGCATAATTTTACACGTCTTTCCGAGTGTTGCGTTACGGCCTTCTTCTTCAGTTACTCGGGTGAAGCGACGAGGAAGGGAGGAAGGCACTTACACCCTGCAGGAGGAGGAAGAAGAGGAGAGAAGGGTCTCAATGTACACACCCCTCATAAGACTTTATGTTACTGTTACCAACGTCTTCGAGGCTGTTCATCAATAACGTTTTTATTCCCTAGCTACCTTCAGGGGTTTTTTTTTCTCATTCTATTCTATATAAACACGGATAATCCGAGCCCTGAATTCCTGTTCTAACCACGTGACTTTTTTTTTAAACCAATTTTCATATCAAAATCACTCTTCGTTTTTACATAAATAATGCATCGATCGAAAATGTTTTTGCATGGTACAAGTTTTCGGTTATCCCTAATATTTTCGTTCTAAATTCGAGCTCTCCTATAGATGGCGCTGCGATAGGGATAAACCACACCAGCACAGATGGCGTCCAAACGCACTTCCGAAGTGGAGTTTATTTTTACGATTTATCGAAGCTCTACTATAAATTTGAGAGTAAGCCGAAAAGTCGTTAGGGGCTTACTAGAAATCGAAACCGGAAACGATACATAAACAAGTCGTTGGCGTGTGAAAAACCAATAGAAGAGCCGTGGGGAATTCCCCTCCCCCTTAGCACCCTCATCTTCAAAGGCAGGGCACCCTCTGCCTCTGGGTACAAACCGGAAGTCCGTGGAGGTTCGTTAATGGCTATCCCCTCACGCACTGGCTGCACTTCCGGTCGGGAATTAAGGGGGAGGAGGAGGGGAAGTTAGGGGATAATGCAGATTTGCGTGTGAAACGTTGATTATCCCCTAAACATACTTCCAAAAAGAGGATTAGGATAAGGTGAATAATTAGGACGCCATGTTTGATGGTGTAGTTTATCCCTAAAGCAGCGACATCTGGGAGATCTTGAGGGAAAATCTAAATTTGGGACAAAAAAATATTAGGGATTATTGTAGGAAAATACGGGATAATTAAATAAACAAAAAAAACAGGAAATATAGGATAATTAAAGAAAGAAAATGGGAAACGTAGGAAAGTTTGCTGAAATATAAGATAAAAAAAAAATGTAATATGATATTTTGCTAGATTATAGGATAATTAAACAAAAATAAAACATGAAATATAGGATATTTTGCTAAACTATAGGGAAATATAGGATAATTAATCAAGAATAAAATAGGATTTATGGGATGTCTGGGACTCCTGTCCAGACGCCACTGAAATCCCAGTTACGCAGGTAACTCACAGGGTGTGAAAGCAAGGTCACTCTCCGACTTATGGGCGCCATATTGATCGACCCAAAACGCAAAAAAGTGGACGCGTTAAGCAAGAGATGATTAATTCGTTCCGGTGATTGTTGTTTACCCGCTGCATTAGTATTGAAAATACGTAGCAAATATCTCTGTAGGCTTAAAAGATTTAACACT
Source organism: Rossiulus vilnensis (assembly GCA_034700785.1). Taxonomy (NCBI): domain Eukaryota; kingdom Metazoa; phylum Arthropoda; class Diplopoda; order Julida; family Julidae; genus Rossiulus; species Rossiulus vilnensis. The sequence continues at coordinate 16,640 of JAQIXS010002671.1, forward strand.
TTTTTTTTCACATCGGAATCCATGAGGAATGTGTGATAATATTCTTAGCACGTCTAAAAAGGAAAAACGTGAGATTGCAGCTAGATTTTTTCACCCTTCCTTACTTTTTTACCCGGGTGACAAATTTAATTTGTCGCTCGTCAATTTCACGAAACGGAAGCGCTGAATATTTTAAAAGGCAATTTGAGATTTCGTTTCGTTCGGGTTAAAAAAGGAGGGGAAGAGCAGACAGACACAGGGACTCAGGGTTAGGGTTAGGGTTAGGGTTAGAGATTGGAAGAAGGAGTCGAAAGGTACGACCGGTGTAAATGACGAAATAAGGAAGGGTATCGTACGGCTTCAGTGAACCTCAGTATGTGGGACACGCCCCTACTGTATCAACAAAGAAACTGGTTAATCAGCTAGCTGCCCCTGAAGGCGTTTTTCCCCTTACTACCATATATCTCATCCATTTTTCTGGAAATATAGGATATTTTGCTAAAATATAGGATAATATACGATAATTTAACACACACACAAAAACAGGAAAGCATCCTATATTTTAGCAAAATATCCTATTCTAACAAAAAAACAGGAAATATAGGATATTTTGCTAAAATATAGGATGCTTTCCTTAATTATTATTTTTTTTCAGAAGATAAACCTGTAGCTTTGCGATAGCAAGCGAAACACCCGTGCTAAATTTCCCTGACTTTTCCCTAACTATTCCATGCTTTTCCAATTATCCTGACAATTTCAGGTTTCCCAGGTCTGTAACAAGAAAAATTTAACTAAATCGAAAAACCTTCCGAAAACAAGAGGGCTATAGACATTTCGAGTAATAAAATATTAAAAACAAAACTGCAAAATGCGTCATCCACTTGGGTCCGAGTTAATTTTTTGTATAATTTTTAAAAAGTCCCTTTTATCAATAAATTATTTTTTCTTCTAAAAACCAACAAGTAACCACGAAACCTGTCTCCAGATTTTAAATAAGAGAAATTTCAAATTATAAATAAAATACGTTTAAATTTGAAACCGTAAATTTTAAAAAAAAATATTTTAAAAACTCCCTTTTATTTTTTTTTCAAATTTTATTTGATTTTTAAAACGAAACGGCTATTTTTAAATTATAAAAAAATAAGTAAATCCCTAGTGGACCACCAAATTCTACACGGGTAAACGATAAAACTGATCAATTATGATAAGTATTTGAAGCAAAAAATGCGAAATGATTCGAATGAACTCAAAAGAACTCAATTTTTAAAAGTAATCAACAGATAGTGAATGGCTTTTAATCTGTCCGTCCGTCCATCCATCTGTCACAGAAGCAATTTCACATCATCATCTCGACTGAATAATCGAAATAAATTCGCTTTTTGATCGAAATAAACAGCGGTGCCGTTTCTTTCGTCTCCTTTTTCCTCGAAAACCCCCCTAGAGAGTTTATCTCTCCCCCCACTTTAGTAATTTTGTGGGGAAGTTGGTTGTAAACGATCGTTTTATGAGCAACATTGCCATGGTTTTACTACGCATATACATTTATATTCAGCAATCTGATAACAGTTGGTTGAATTCCTAAGAAAAACCAATTTTTTTATTATTATTTCATTTTCTTAAAATTAGTATAAAAAAAGACAGATTTCTTGGCTCGAAAACTGCTCTTTCTCAAAAACGTATTCAACCGAGACGTTAAAAAAAATCGGTGAAATTCATCGAAAACAACCGAAAGGACCTTTAAAAACATTTTATGCCCCTTGCAAGTAACCTAGATTTACGATGCACATTACGACTAAAAATAGCGGAAGGTTTTTTTTTTTTACTCGCATCCTCCCGACTTTGATTTCGACAGTTTTATTGTCTGAAACCAAAGGCGAACGTAAACACTCCATGAATAAATAATTAAGAGCGAGAAAAGCTGAGAGCTAAGAAGAAAAGCAAGATCGTGATTTTGTTTTATTGTTTTCTTAAAAATATAAACAATATACGTTCATCACTGGATTTTTGTTTAAGAAATGTTTAATAAATGAAGTTGTTTTAGGAGTGTTTATAACTTGTTAAAACAATTTAAATACTTAATGTTATTAAGTTTTTAAGTATTTTATTGAAAGAGCATGATTGTGAACTTGTTTTTTTTCTTTTCTATAAAATGTCAACAATTTAGGGTATTGAATAGATTTACTTTCATCACTGGATTTTTTTCAAAAAATATTTAATAAATAAAGGTTTTTCAGGGGTGTTCATAACTTGTTAAGAACATTCAAATACTTTCATTTTAAATGAGTTTTCAAGTATTTCATCGAAAGAGCATGGTTGCGCTTTTGTTTAATTGTTTTTATAGAAAATGTCAACAATTTACTTTCATCTCTAGATTTTTGTTTAAAAAATCTGTCATCAATAAAGGTGTTTCAGGGATACTCTTAGAAAATGTATACTTTGTTTTTAATATAGGATTTTTAAGGAATATTTAAATAAATAATCACTGTTTGAATTTCTTAATTAACAGAGTGTTTACGTGCTTTTCTTTTATCATTCCATAGCAAATTCAAACAACTTATTTTTAATGCAGTATTTATTAAAGTATTTCATTAAGAAAATGCGTTTCCATTCTTTGGACAAAAAACATTCCTATTTGAATCACTAAATTAAAATGGGTGCTTAAGAGCTTTTTTTTAAAAAATACCATTGAATTTTTATCAAGGATTTTTTATAACAGTAGTATTTTCGCTAATTTAACACACAAAAATAAGATAAGATCGTAAAAACACTTTTTTAAATTTAGAATTTCAATAACGTCTTAAGTTAGTGGCTTTAATTATTTTTTAAAAAATCAAGTAATAAGGAGAAGCTTGCCAAAAAAAAAAACATTTCAGCACTATCATCAGTCATCTAATAAAATTCGTCGATTTCGTTCGCAACCACCTGTACGCAGAGGGCGCTGCCTTCCACCCCTAGGCAGCCATTTTCCCCCAACCTTCAAATGACAAACACAAAAATAAAATACAAAAAAAAAATCACCGAAGTAAAATCGATTTTCACGCCAATTGGGTCGCTGTCGATTCGATTTTTTTTTGTTTTGTTTTGTCTTTTCATCTCAACGCTTCACATTTTTTGTTGTTTATATTTTGTGAACATTTCAATTTCATTTCGTGCAATAAGCTACAAGAGGTCACTCGGGAGAAAGCCAAAAAATTGAAATACACGTAAAGAGGGCAAGGAGGACGTTGGATCCCCCATGCATAATGGTCAGTTTCAAAAATGGGAGAAATAGAAAAGTAATGAAAATTCTAGACATTAAAATATATAAAATAATGTGTGCGGGAGTCGAGTTTGATATTTCTGAGAATCGTATTTTAAGGAAATTATAGAAATGCTGAATGTTTTTATTTATTATTTATCTTTTAAAGTGGCTTCAGGATCAAGTTTTAAATTTTTTGGTTTAAATATTAAATAATGAACATTGGCATTTCAGGTTTTAGGTATTGAAAAGAAAATTAAAAAATTCTGAAAGTCTGACTGATGCTTTTATTTATTATTATTTTTCATTGGTTTCAGGATTAATTTGTTAAATTAGAACTTCGGTGTTTAATATTTAAATATTTAAATTTTCAATATTTGAAATTATCATCTAAAACTTTTAAATTTTTTAAAGAAATTTTTTTAAATCCTTTATGTGAGACTGACGTTTTTATTATTTTTTTAAAAAAAATTGGCGTTAGCCTTAACTTTAAACATTATAAACATCAAATTAAACATTGGATATTTTAATATTTAATATATTAAACATTGAAAATAGTAATACATGTATATATAATTGAAACATGCCACAAATACTGAACGTTAGACTAATGCACACACAAAAAAATTAAAAATAAGAAATTAAATTTATGTAGCATATTTGCCTAATCATTTTTCACCTTGGAGAAGATCGTTGTAATGATTTTTGTCAGTGAATTTCTTATACTCTTTATATTGCTATATTTTACTCATTTACAGATATTTCGTAAAAAAACAAATTTAGAAAATTCATCCTTGAGCCACTTCAAAAAAACTAAATACTATTTAGTTTTATATTTTTAAGTGGCTCCAGGATGAATTTTTTTTTAAATTTTACAAACGCACTTTTTGGGCTTGGCTTTTACAAAATCTCTGCAAATGAGTAAAGTAAAGCAATATGAAAAGTATAAAAAAATTAACTAACAAAACTCATTACAACGATCTTCTTCTCCAAGGTCAAAAATAATCAGGCAAATACGCTACATAAATTCCCTTTCTCATTTTAAAAAAAAAAATTAATTGAAATACTTAATGTATGTTTTAGGATACAAGTGCGTTGTTGATCTGTTTGATTATGAAAACGTGATCTCGTTTATCAATGCGCTTGAAATTATAATTTCGTACGGATAATATCAGCATCTGAAATTTTCAATTTCGCAAAAATAGGGCAAAGCATGAGCAGAAAAAAAAACCTCTTTCAGCAAAAACGGAGAAAGAAATTGAATAAATTTCCTAATTCCAAACTACATGTATGCCCTTACCAATCCAGGAATAAATTACTACTATCAAGCTCTCGATTTTCACCATAATTTACGAGGACCAGGTTTATTATCAGGCCTGATAAGGGAGTGTGCAATACACACCCCAAACAGGTGTTCACACCCCATCATTGTGTAGCTAGGAAACATGCAGGTAGTGAATGATGTGCTCGGATAAGCCCCCCCCCCCCTCCTTACATGTGTACACCCAGCCCTTTCATTACGAAATTCTCAGAATCCTGAAGAAGTGTCTTTTTTTTCCAACCACTAAATCCGGGTGATTTTAATGGCGTCCTAAAAATAAACAAGAGCTGAATGACGACATCTGAGACCAACGTCGTTAATTTCGTCGCCTAGCAAATGTTAGAAGAACCTATTTTTTACTTTATTTTTTTTTTTCTCTAAACCTTAATTTTTATCGTTTTTCATCCAGACGTTTTCTC
>JAQIXS010002672.1:0-21593 GCA_034700785.1 Rossiulus vilnensis
TCATTTCCCAAACTAGTCCGAGAAAATAAATTCCGTAGCAAACACATCAGAAGGGGAAATTTATTCTTATATTTACAAACTATTAGTGTTTAATATTTATTTACACTACACCATTCCATCAACTTGATTGAAAGTGCTTATCTCTAAATCCATGGATTTATTTTCCAGCAAAAACTGAATTTTTCCAGGTGTATTAACCCTACACATGTGTATTGTCACAGGACTACTCAACACATGAAACGTTATTGAAACTTGTCATTTTGTGCAGTTAATCTCTAGATATTGAATCATTTACATGTATCAAGTGATGTCTGCATCTTATACCATGCTTAGGATAGAATTTTAATACCAATTCAACTACTGATTGCTTATTTAAAAAGAACGTTTTTTCCAGTTTTTATTGTTAACCTTCAAAGTTTACCACAATTTATTCAAAACTGCTCAAGGATTCACATTAAAAAGAAGTGAAACAAAGTTGTCATTCAAAAGCCTTTATTCAGAGCAACCGTTCCGACATATCAAAATGCAAGGAAAATGTCTGCACAAATGGCTTAGTCTTCCTCCTCCTCCTCTTTGGCTTCTCCACCTTGGGCCTTTCGCATGTTCTTCCTCTTGACACGGCCTGGACGTCCACCACCGAATGGCGATTTCAGAGAGAAGTCAATGTGCTTCTGCGAATCCAGACGTACGATAAAAGATGGGATATTCACCACTTGCTTGCGAACCCTAAAAGCATAATACATTATAGCACACCACCCTCCAATGCATACACGGTAGCAATCTGGTTCAAAAGGATACCTGGATGCATGAGCATTGTTAAAACCAAAGGCGTTAAGAGCAAATACCTGCCCTTAAGTGGCCTGACTGAACATGTTCATTTTTCTCACCGGATATGTCTTTGACGGATCAGAACTCGAGCATGGTGGATGCTCTTAGCCAAACCAAGCTTGAAAACTTGGGTCTGCAGACGTCGCTCCAAGAAATCCTCAATTTTCAAACCCAAAACGTAATCGAGCTTCATTCGGCCTTCGTCTAACACCCCGATGCGCACTAATCGACGCAATAAGGCATTACCTAATTTAAAAAAAAGTTAATATTAGTATGCTGAATATCTTTAGATGCCGTAATAAAGTAGTTTAACACACCTTCAAACAGTCTCCGTGTGTCTTTCTCTTCTAAAGTCAGCAATTCTCGAGCAGCTTTGCGGATTTTGGCCAAGGTGTACTTCACCCTCCAGACCTCTCTTTTGTTGCGCAGCCCATACTCTCCAATGAGCTTTAATTCTTGGTCCAAACGCTCCTTTTCATAAGGACGCCTGGGCGTAACGTATGTTTTGCTGTGTACGGTTGGAACCCGCGGCATTTTGGTGCGATTCTAAATACTGAAAAAGAAAATCCATACATTGTTACAATGCACAAACTAATCCTCACTACAAGAGTTAGGCCTAAGTTAGGCTTATGCTTGCACGTGGCAGGATTTCGATAATTCGCAATTTCTGAGTCCAAATGAACATATTTCGATAATTTTAATTGTGCACGTTATAAGAGGTGCTCTTCAAGTAACACACACTTGAAGTAAAGTTTAATAATTGATGAAATTTAAGCAAATTTTCACATAAAAAATTGATTGAGCGCCGAAACTCACCACCAACTTCTTCGGCGAACTCCTTGATAAAAAGAAATGGAAGGGAAAATGATATATCAAACCGCGATACTTTAAAGTGGGAGGAGTTCAGCCTTTTTACTCTTTGTATTCTAACGCAAAGTAGTTCGTTGCGTTGAGGCGGCCATGTTTTAAGGCTAGGAGCCTCCATGCGAGGAGTCTCAATTTGCGTTGTCACGTGATAACATACAGCATGCTTCTATGTGTACTAATTAAATTTACAAAATTACAAATTTGCTGTTGTGATTACAATGTAGTAAGATATAATTTCGAGCGATATGCTAGTATTTTCTAATGTAGGGACAAGTTAATCTGATTAATTATTTAGTGCAAAGCTTTACACTGGCAACATCCTTTGGTTACCATGGCAACATGTTATGTTGATGCTTGAGATTTTGATTTTGAACGAGAAGCTGCATTTGCATTACCACCCAACTCCTTTTTTTGCCCAAATTATCATCATCATTATCTGATCATCAAAATGGCTAATGCAATGGCTCAAAGGGTACACGGCGCACTCAAAGACGCACACGAAGAAAATGTTTTGGATGCCAAAAATGTTTGTAGTCCAATGTGTTTTCCAACTTTCGTATATTGTTTTTATTTTCAAACATATAAAGTTTTTGCTATTGGTAAATTTCCATGTTTCGAAAAGTTATAAGGAAAACAAAATGCATGTAATTTAAATTTTCAGCCTATGGTCCGGAAATTTCAAGAAACGCTGCACAAACATTTGGAGAAACACAAAGAGAAGCTAGATTTTGAACACCGAGAAATGGTTTGTTTGGCAAAGCTTTTAGACACTGGCTTTCATGTTGTTGTCAACAAAATGTGCAATTACAGTAATTGATTTTATTTATTTATGCTAGACCAAGGACTTGAAAAATGCCAAAAAGGAAAGGGAAGAATTAGGTCAAAAGCTTTATAATTTGCAGCAGAATTCAGAGAAATATTCGAAGGAATTGGAAAAGCTTATTGACAAGTTCCATAAACTGGAATCTGGCAGACCCACGTTAGAACAAAAATTGGACCAAGCTAAAGAAAAATTCGATAAATTGCAGGAAGCAAATCAGAAAAGCAAGAATGAAGGTACTTATTTAATGTAATTAATATTTTACACATCCAAACTAGCTCTTGCACTTTATTGAATATTTGTATTACTCATCTTTTGGAAAACGTTCAATTTCAAATTCAATTTATCATGGTAGAAAAAAGCCTTTTACATCAAATCGATGCTTTTAACAAAAGACTGTATGAACAAGAGAAAGCCAAGGAATTGCATAAATCGGATGCTAGCATACTGATGCAAGCAACAAAAAAGGCTACAGTCGAATGTTCAAGTCTTGAAATAGAAAAGCAAAAGCAGGTAATGATCATAGCAAATTTCTGTCAGTGACCTTATTTACCCTTACTAGCATATATTGCAATGCAAAGAGTTATTTTATTTTTGTAGGATAAGCATGTTGAACGTTTGACTGGTGAAGTAGCAAAGCTTCAGGAAAGGATTGCTTCATATGAATCTGAAATTAACCAGAAAAACGAGGCAGCAAAGGCAGTTCGAGAAACTTTAGCAAAAGCAAGAATGGACACAGATGTAAGTCATGTCAAGAATCTTTATAAAAAAAATAGTACTTTTAACAATAGCTCATTTCAATATTCTCATGTAATCTCTATAGACAATCAATTTAGACAAGCAGATGCTACTTGAACAGTGGAACAAGAGTATTGGAAAACTTCAAAAACGAAATGAAACGATGTCCACAGTTCAAGAATCACTCGTGTTGGTATTTATGTATTTTTCACATTATTTATATTCTGCATGGTACATTATGCTTGGTGACATTCTTGAAGTGTGATGTTATGTTGTACAGGATCATGTAAATTGTTTTTTTCTTCTTTTTTTAAATGTTGGATTTATCTCCCCGTCTGTAGAGCTGAAAATGATGCCCTTAAAGTGGTTCAACTTGAAATAAAATCACTTGAAAAGTCAATAATTGAAGAAGAAGCCAAATCGAAAAAACTGATGGCAATATCGAAGCGTTTGGACATCGACATAACTTCACTTTCCCAGCAATTAGCTCAATCTTCCGTAAAGCAAGAGTCATCTCAGTCAGACTTGATTGCACTAAAATGTGTTAACCAAGAGTTGCAGTCATCCTTGGGTGCCTTAGAAAATGTGTGTTTTCATTTTGTAGCTCTTTTCATTAATAATAATAATAGCACACAAATTTATTTCAAAAAATAATTTATTAAGGTAAAATCAACGAAGGAATCTGAGCTGAAGTCCATTGATAAAGAAATGCAGACAGTGGTTACTGCAAAACACGATTTACAAAATGCTCATAATCAACAAATGCTGACAAGCAAATGGATTACTAAAGCAGGGCAAAATATTCTCAAGGATATTCAAAGAATTCAAGAGCAAATAAAACTGAAAGTATGTAAAATTGGGGAAAAAATTATCCTAGTAGTATTACAACTTAATATATTGAGTAATATGCCATGAATAACGAAATTATCGAAAAATATAAGGAAATGCTTTTTCATTTCAGGAAGAATCGAATGCCAAGGTTATGTCAGACATTTCCAAGCTTCAAGCAAATAGCAGTGAAAAACAAACAAATATTTCATCATTCAAGGGAACATTAAATTACCTACAGCAAGTTGTTGTTGGAAAGGAGAAAGAAATCCAAGATAAGGAATTGCAGATTAGGAAAAACCTGTCGTTAATTGACCAAAAACAGTTGCAAATCAACCAACTGAAATGCAAAGTGGACAAATTGATAAGCATATCGGTAGGTGTTTATGAAAAATATATACGAGTATTTTATAACATAATCACAAAATCATGAAGTTCCAAGAAAATGTGTTTATCTCAATATAGGCATTTCATTATTGAAAGTGCTTGAATAATGCTTTTGTTTACAGGGAGCTGATGTGGCACCAACCGAATTGCAGTTAAATAATGCCCAAAGAGAATTAAAGAACGTTATAGCTGAAGAGCAGACTCTGCAGAAAATTTGGCTGAAAAATCAAAGGGAGTTAGTGGAATTGTCTAAGGAGCAAGACAGATGTTCAACAGAAGTACAGCATTTGCAACGGCAGCTTAACGTTTACGGACAAACGAAACTTCACCTTGAAGGTAAAACCACTTCTAGAATTTTGCCAAAACGTTTCATCTCTCTGTTTATATTAAGATTCAGCTCCAATCGCAAGACTACTGGTATTATAAGGAATTGTCTCCAAAAGACTTGAAATTGTGATAAAAAATTGTTTACTGATACTTTACTGATGCACAAATAAACTTTTTAATGTGGTGTTTAATTTTACTTTCAGACGAAACACAGAGAGTAGCCAAAGAGTGTAGCAAATTAGAGAAAAGTATAGAAAATAAGCACAGAGAAATTACACATTTGAACAAGCAGGCTTACAATGAATACACACAGCAAGACTCTTTAACTAGAATAACCATTTTGACTGAAGATAAATTGCTACATTCTCTAATGGTGAGTTAAAATTATTTTTTAACCTTTTCACTGATATCCAAATATCTAAGGTTTTCTAATCCAAGATAATTCAAGGATGGCGAGAAAGAACTAGCAGTTCTTGAAGACAAATTGGAACATCTAAGAGATGAGGAAGAAAATTTGAGTAAAATATTATTGGATTCAGAGTTAGTAGTTTATATATGTTTTCTGTAATATTTTCAGTGAGAATTCACTCTCAATAAAATCTGAAATTCTCGCCAATTACATTGTATTTTAATCAATTAGAAGCGAACTACTTCAGTGGCAAAGAAAGTTTCATTTGACCAAAGAGGTGAAAAACGCATTTCATGCAGAATATAGAGAAGGGGAAATCCATGAGCTTCAAAGCAATTTGCACAAAATGCAGGTAAATATAATAGATAAGCTAACCCATTCACAAACTGCAATGACAATTGATTTTTTAAGATATCGGAAATAAATTAGGTCAAATATTCGGGTTTATGTCGACAACAAGGACACGTAGTGCAAGGGATGGAAAAAGCTGTGCATCGCTGGGATGCTCTCCTGACCAAAGGCAAAGTTAAGCTCATAACTGGCAGAAAGGAAGCTGAACCGGTTGCATTAAAAAGGCAAATTGAAGATTTGAGACGAAAAATAAGAACAATGATAAAGGTATTTACACATTTATTGTTTTCATGTATTTTTTCTGCTATAAATTTGTTTTTTAGATTTTGAACTCTAATGAATTGCTTTTTTCTGAAAACATTGGTTAAACTACTAAAAATTGTACTAGGAGCTCAGTTTCCATAAATTCTTATTATGATTACCCGTTAATAAAGAGTTAGTGATTATTTGTACGAGAAAAACAATGAAACATATCATTTCCGCCAAAAATATCCACATTCGTACGAGAACTCAAATCGTTGTCACAAGAAGAAGAAAAGTTCTCGAATTTACGGGAAACTTTTCTTCCCATTATAATTTCCTGAAGAATTTCATATGGTGCATTGTACATCGTAAATCAAAGCTGTTGTAGTGCTGTCACACACACGAAACGAGTAATGACGTCATTCTTTTAAGTTCTCGGTTTGTATTTTTATTCGTACGAGTAATTGCTAACTCTAATGTTTTGATATTGTTTAGGAAACCAGACTAGTGGAAAATAATGCCACTATTCTGGCACAGCAAAACGAAGAAATGTGCCAAGAAATAGAAGCCAAACGACTGACAATCGACCGCTCAAATGCAATACTGGAAAGTTTAAAAGACGAAATACAAGTTCGGAATTTCGAAAAAATCCAGGTTGTGTGACAATGCAGTACATACATGTACATTAGTTAAATTGTATAGGAAGCATTAACTAGAAGTGTTTGCATCCTCATCTATTTTTTCCATATTTTCTATGCCTTTTTAGGATTTTGAAAAACTGGTGACAAAACAGCAGCGGGCAAAGCTCTACCAAAGCATCAAGGACTCAAAGTACAGATTGATCAGTCTGACACCAGAACTCATGCAAAAGAAACTGGAAAAGCAGAAGATGCAGTTGCTCAAGCTTGGCGAAGTTCTCGAACAATTAGCCGAGGAATACCCAGAATTGGCATCCCAAATGCAGACAAGACAGTGGCAAGTGATTGCACGGATGAAAGAACTTGGCTTTGACTATGATGCCTAGCTAGCAATTTCAGGTTTGCATTTGAAATATTTTAAAATACGTGAATCAATACAAAAGGGTAGGTTAGTTGAGTTATGTAACACTGTCCCTGAATACGCATTGGCCCATTCCACAACTTTTGTCATGGGCGAATCTGCGCCTAGCAAAGCAAAGCACAATGTACTGGCTTACAAGGCACAAGCCTTAGTGGCGCACTAGCGCTCTGATTGGCTCGTTTTGGACCGTTCCACTGAAAAGGCGTGAATGGTTTTGAGCTCGTTGGTCGTTGCCACGGGAAACGATTTCGAATGGCGAAAATGGGCGAAGATGAAACGAAAGTTGGGTCTTCCACTAATAAGTTTTGTCGTGCTTGTACAGATTTTAAATCTTGGATGAAACAACAGCACACCTCGAAATATGACAATGCAGTAGGTATCATGTAAATTGTTTGGCAATTTCGGCCGTGAACCTTAGAAAAATCCTGATAAATTCTAGCTGCATGAATGATGTAACGCTACCGGTATTCGTAATTAATTTGCGGCAAGATACAGTATGCATGATGATGCTCTTTAATTCGTCGTAAAGAGCAGGATATATTAGCTATGGTATGTGCTACTGAATCCTTTGGTTGCATGCAGTGAATGATGCAAGATGCATTAATGATTACCCTAATAGTCGCATGTTTTTATGATAGGCACTTTGTATTAAAAAAGTGCTTTACCTGAGGATTGATTTGGAAACATGTTTTTGGTTCGGAGGTCTTGTAAAGTACGCTTTAAAAATATAGAGCCTTCATAGCAGATGTGACGTTTTCTAATATTGCCATATTTAACTTGTTTCATAATTTCTTAATGAAAAATACTTCAATTTTTTCCACTCAGATATGCGAAATGTCGAAAATGTAAACAGATTTAATATGTTAACTGATTAGCCTATTACATGAATAGTCAAGTAGCATTTTTAAAAATGTATCATAGGGTCAAAGTGGTACATCTGATGATAAGTCCAAGGCAACCAAACTACTCGTGGAGGATAAAGTTAGCAACCCTGAAAACTGTCCATTGGATAAAGATGAATTAGGGCGTCGCACCTGGTCATTTCTTCACACTATGGCTGCATATTATCCAGACCGTCCCACTAATGATCAGCAAAAGGACATGCACCAATTAATTAACTTGTTTTCCAAGTTTTATCCTTGTGATTTCTGTGCAGAAGATATGCGGAAAAAGTGGGTTTCGCATCTGAAGTTTTACTTATATTTTAATTTTTTTCGCCCGAAATAAAAGACAATGATTTCATTTTTTTGTATTTTCATTTCAGATTAGCTGAAACCCCTCCACGAGTGAAAACTCAGCAAGAACTTTCACAATGGTTCTGCCAGTTACATAATGAAATCAATAAAAAATTAGGAAAACCTGAATTTAATTGCATGCTTGTCAACGAGAGATGGCGTGATGGATGGAAAGATGGTTCGTGCGATTAATCCATTACTTATTAAACGAAAATTTGTTGTAAATAATGAAATGTTGCCATCAATGCGTTGTTTTATATAGTGTTACAAGAATAAATTTAAATTATTAATTCCGATTACTGCCGTTATTTATTGAAAATTATTGACACCAAGTGAGTTGGGCTTTCTCATCTCGGAGACCAGGAGTTTCACTCCCAACCTTAAATGTTGATTTATTGGTGATTTTGAAACCATGATCAAGATACTGTGAAAACGGAAGTCGTTCTTCAAAATGTTCATAGATGTGCTGTAGTAAGTAAATTTTCCTAACCATTCTAGTTTCAAAGCACTCATTTCAAATGCAGTGTGAACGGATCCCCAATGACCTGGATAATCTGGAGTTGCCAGGGAAGTAGCAACAACTTGGAACTGTCACAGAAAATTTTCAAAGGACTTTTAAAAGTCAGGGAAGTTGAAGCCGGAGGCTTTTTTTATTCACTAGTGAAACTAGTGAGAACTAGTCCAAATCAGGAATCGCTCAGTGGTTCATTTTGGTATACTCTATAAAACCTGTGTTTTTTTAATGGGGAGTGTTTGTTATTGTTCGTAAACAATTAAGACAGCCAATTAGACATTGAAATGTTTGTTAAACATAAAGACGCAAAGGGGTTTCCTTTCCACACACCAGGTGGCGCTTTGACTATTTTTTTAGACGCTGTCTGGCTGCAATTGCCAGCAGCCTGTGCTTCCTCTAATCTTGTAAAATTCGTTATGTTGAGGGTTAAATTATGTGTTAACAGCAGAAAGGCAGTTGTCGGGTGGTTAAATGTTAATGACAATGTAGTTTTTGCCATGATTTACTCAATTTAACCAAGCCTTCATTGATTTTCGTGGATGTTTATCGTCGCCAATAGCGTCGCTTTCTGACCAAAGCCAATCTTCCTTTCTCTGCATTCCGATTTGCCTGGTATGTAATTTCGTACATTTTTGTGTAGTTAATAATTTGTACTCGTGCGATTGGTGTGTATTTTTTACTAACGCGTTTTGGAAATTTCTTTTTTTCACGATTATATAAAGGATTAAAGCTAAATGTGTTTGTTCTAAATATTGTTTGTTGCCTGTCATTGAAGCATGCGTTGTCGTTCTAGGCTTATTGTCTGTCATCTGTAAAAAAAATTAACCAGTGATTATAATCTGCAATGCATAAAATTATAAAAATAAAAGTGGTTAATAATGTGCTTTTGTTCATTTATCATAATACGGATGTGTACATTTGATGAGCTGTATAGATGGTAATATAAGTGTATAAATCATTACATGCGACCGGAAAAGACTGATGACAGACGAATTAGGCTTGGTCATAAGGACTTCCCCTTACATGTAGTGCATCTGTTTCTGTTTGTTATTTTTAAAATGCTTCTCCCATATATAAAGAATGGCAAAATTTCCGTGGGCGCCATTTTGTTGTAGTATACTCTGTTCAGCATCAGTCGTCAAGATTGCGCTGGGGCTTTGAAAAGGGTCAATTGTATTTTACAACAGGACATCACGATGCGTCGTTTACATAACCGACTGTACAAGACATAAACCCACCAATCAGCTACAATGTAGCTGATTACTGTCTCCTTGAAAGATTTGCTTGATCGATCAATGAAGATATGCTATGACCTTTGATTGCTGGAAGCTCTTTAGATTTTGAAGCATTAATGAAGGCTGATTAGAAATTTTGCGAGGATAATTTTACCTTATTACATAAAAGAAAAAACAAGCTAATATTAATGAATAATGAGATCGTAGTAACGTTATATTTGATTCATTGATTTGAACAAAAATTACCTGAAGGCACACATTTTTGGTCAGTTATTTTGTGGAAGTCACATTATGCCACTTCTGAAGAGTACATGCACGAATTAATTAAATTGAGTTTATGAAAATTCTTAAGAAATAGTTTGTAATCAGAAATTGCTTTAATTTACTATGTCAGTTGTAATTAAAAAAATTTATTGCTATGCACCCTTATTGCATTTATTGCATGCAGTTATCATGAAGTAATTCTATTTTTATAATGCTGAATATTTGCATTGTAAACTTGATGCATTTATTGGTAATTGTAGATGATTAAAAAACTAATAAATGTTGGATATTTAGCTTAAGCAAATGGGGCTATGGGCATTTTGCCAATAGGTACTTGTGTGGGGGGAAAATGAGATGATGATTAAATGAGGAATTTATTTTAAAGTTCATTCCATTTTATTTCAGATTGGAGTCGCTTGTTGAAGTGGCCTTTTCATTGAAGCAAAGATTGACGGTTCATTTTCGCCATTCTCAACTGAACACGGAAGCGTGACCGGGAAACAATTTCAAGGGCCCAAAACGCCATGGGTGGCTATGGGGCAGAAAGCTACGAACCATTTCCATTGGTGCTTTGGTTTCATTCATTTCCACACATCGACATTACTTTCCAATTCGTCAATTCAACGTTTGACCCGCAAAGCATTCCTTACTTAGAGGTAGGCTTGATGATCCATTTATAATATGCATGTACTTGTACTTGCTTTTGATAAGTTGTACATAAATAGCAAGAGTGATGTTAAGTAATTATGAAATTACTAGTGGATCTCATCAAATCAATGTTGATCAAATGTTACCAAAATCGTGGCATTAAAATATAAAGCAGTGACTATGATTAGTAAGCCCCTTGTGTTCTTGTTAAATCAATGTATGTGTGGTCATATTAAAGTTCATGACAAGAAGAAAAAATTCAAACTAGACCTAGGGTGCTAAGGTTGGTTGTGCCGAAGTGTAAATTTTGACACCATCGATGTTAAAATATTTCTAAAAAAATACGTCATCAATTGTTAATTAGTTACCATGGCGACATGGGGTGACAGATTTAGTATCAGGTAAACTAGAATTTAAGGCTTGTTCATGTCGATTAAAATGTTAGTTATGCAATTAAAATTCTGCAAAAGGCCAATGTAAATATTATTTTGAGAAAAGTGTTATTCGTATGATGGCTCTGTTTCTGCAGTAAATTTCTAATACACAATTTGCAAAATGTGTAGTGAGTTTGAACAGTAGGCTACTTAATCATACTATGCGTTTCAGTTAATTACAATACAGTAAGAATCACTACTTAGGCAACAAAATTTCAACTCCAGAAGCTCTCAGTAACTGATTTTTTTTAGCATCAACAAATTTAGACTGAGATTGTTTCGTTTGATAAGCAAAAATTACCCCCAAAAAAATTGTCTCGTATCTATTCCCGGCATAACATTTTACTCAAGTGCATCAGCGGTAGTTTCATGCTTTGCAAAAGTGTTTTTTGGTATTTTAACGAGTGAGAACCAAAGCTTTTTAAATTTAGTGGCCATTAAATTTACTGGGTTTCAAATCAACTTGGGTTGGAATGGCTATAAAGATATATCCATGGGCATAACCCATGATGTGATTTCGCGACTAGAATTTGTTAAATCACAAAAAAAAAACATAAAAAACGACTTATGTCTGCTAAGATACACAAAACTTTGTACTTCGCGAATGTTGCTAGGGCAGTGCTGAAAAAACGTCGGATTTGTTTGTGGGTTCAAAGTTGCTTGGAAATGTTTTCGAGCTGTTTCCTCCTTCAGTCGACAAATATTTGGCGTTTCTGATTACAGGTTGACTAGGCTAACATATTTGCAATTCACGTGTGTTTACTTAAAAAATGAGCCTGCAATTAAATACTATCTCCATGGCCTAAGCGTTGTTTCGAGGACACTCAGGACATCTATATAACGTTCACTCATTTTTCACATAACTTCAATGAAAAATGCAATCTTAGTCGTTAGTTCCGTATATGAACAGAGCATCAGAATATGATCGCCCACATCTGAACGTTTCGTGTTAATTGCTTAACATAAAATATTATCCCGTTAAAGCATACCATTTTGAAGTTTTTTTATAGAAAAAGAAGAACTAATTTTAAGCAATTTGTTAATCACCAATTTTCTATACTTTGCTATCTAAGTAGAGCATCTAAAGTCACCCTTTGGAATTTAACTTCGCACTTGTTAATTTATTTTATAAATGTTAACGGTATTGGGAAAGTTATGGAAAATCAAAGAATTTACACTACCAAATCAAAGTAGGTGCCACTGCTAGTTATTAGTTTGCACCACAGTCAACACATGGCCTATAGAAACTTACATATATGGAATTCCCCCTTTTTTAAATCATATAACATTCCTTGAATTTTCGTAATTATTATGTCATCGTTTTGTAATTTTAATGTTCAGGAAAATTTGTTTGATAAAACATGAGAAAAGTCAGATAAGTTTAAAATGTTGTTTCTGGGATAATCTCCATTCGTATCTAGCAATTGGGAAAGACGACATGGTTATTCGTTAACATCATTTCTGTATCTTCAGTTGTCCGTTTAACAAATGCATCCTATCATTTGTGCAATTTTAACGTTTGTTTAACACTTTAAAAGCCTGAAAATGATGAAACTCCGCAGAGGAAACTGTATATGTTTCTGTGCTAGATGCTCGTACGTCATCACCGAAGTTTGACCCTCTCGATCCCGTGTGATAGCTTTCTGTGTTAGCGTCACGTGTTTTAGCCAGATGATCTCAGTTTTGCCACTCCTAAAGCTTGTTTCTAAGGAAGCTTTTGCCTACACATAAAGGCCTACAAAATACAGATATTACTCCATGCAACGTGTAATGAATGATGATGGTCCAAGGCTTTTCACGAGGTTTGTTTTGAGCATTTGTCAAAACAAACTGACATGCAATTATACGCATAGCACAGTGTGCGTAGCAAATTCAGCGATGACCAAAATGCTATGTCGATGCAGTTATCTGAATAATTTCGCCATCACTGCCACTAATAAATCCGGCTGAATCCCATTTGCAACGAAATTGCATGCCTGTATTTTCTGTAGGTTTTTCGCTTTTTTGCTGCTTTTTCATTCGCCTAAAGGTTAGCTATCATCAGATAGTGACACTATCTTTATGGTTCACCTCAATTGCACGAAATTGTTGGTATAATCCAAAAATAACTAAATAGAAAAACGGATTCAAGGCACTGTGTGATTCTAATGAGGCCAATTATAAAGGGTCTACATTGTAGAATGTAGAGGAACAAGCCTATATGTCCTTAGCTAATTGGGTAATATAAGCTAGCTTATAATGCAGTCTGTCAACATTGTAGAGGTAGCCTAGGGTTACAAATTTGGGAAAGCATATACGTGTACATGTATCTGTATGAAATGTGGATCTTTCAGAATTTGTGAACGTGATAACTTTATTTAAACCTCAGTTACAAGCTTGTATTAATCGAAAATACAAATTTCAGTCTAGAGGACATGCACATGCATTTTTTCCCTTTTAATTTTATTACAGCTAATTATTCATACTTTCACCTGTTACCTAAACGCGCTATTCTGAAGTTCTAAAATTACTGAATGGCAAGTGTCATCTGGCAAGCCAGTTCTTAATCATAAAAATTAAAATCTGTAGTAGAGGTTCAGTTAATACGGTATTAAAGTTGACCCATACTTAATATAATTGCGAATTTATTGTTTCCTGTGTAGAATTGGTTGTCCGCTGGGGTCGGAGTTCATTTTTGTTATTTGAAATGTCCAAAAACGGGGTTTTCCTCTCATTGAAACCTACACAGATTGGCATCGGAGGTTGGATAATTTGTGAAGTTTATTTAATTTTTTTTAGTATTAATATATGGGGCGTTTTCAAATTATAAAAAAAATAAGCCAAACAGGAATTTGAAGAAATGTAATTTTTTTTTTTTTTGCGTGATGGGCATCGTTTTGGGTATTTGAAGTTGAAAATATGTATCGCAAGCTGATTTTGCATTCTTCTTTAAAAGATAACTTAATTTTTTATTCTGCACCAGAAATTTATGAGTCACAAGTTGCAGTGGCCTCGGCAAAGGTTCAAGATATTGAGTCGAGAGCCGTGACAACTTCCTCGACATTTCAGTAGCTATATTTTGAAAATATTTTGAAGGACATGATTTATTTACTAAAGGAACTGTGGACATAGGTCTACAAGGAATCTGAGTAGGCGTATAAAAATTTAAAAAAGAGTAATTATACATGTATTTAGTTAGGAATACTTTTAAAAGAAGTAAGTTGCTTACATATAAAGATGTGCTTTTTTTCAAAATGCCTGATTAATATATGGGGCATTTTCAAATTATATAAATAAAAATAAGCCAGGCTGAAGTGGTCAACCAATTATGAATGGGGGGAAATGTTGCAGGCATGATTGTATAGAACTGAGATGTATTGGCAGTTGATTAGATTCATGTGGCGTCAAATCGGTGTGTGGTCTAACGATCACTAAAATTGTTGTTTCTAAAATTTTTCGTTGTATTGTTTCAGTCTCTTGGTATTTTGGCTGCATTACCAGGAGTGTGGCTCATTCTCAACCTGCTAGCATTCCTAGTATATTTCCTCACTCGCTGCTGTCAAAAAGAATGGAAACAGAAAAAGAGCTTAACACTGCTAAAGTGGACACTGTTTATACTCGGCTTACTCTGTTGGTATGCATGTAATTTACATCTAAGCATTAATTAACATGCCATTTATACAAGCATTTGCCAATTTATCGGATTTCTTTTAAAAAAAACTACATTTGTACATTTTAGTGGTGCAATCGGTGTTGGTTTCTTCGGAAATGACGATGCTCACGTTGCAGTGCAACAGTTTACCGATGCAACCGGGAACATCCAAGACATAATCGATTCTGTTAAAAATCAGGTATGTCCTGCTCTTCCTTTTGACTTAGTATGCACTTATTTATTGAAATCAAACGTAGCACAAAAGTAGAATTGGTTAACCATGGAATGCATACACTGTACTTTGTAGACATCAGAAATAGAGCATACCCTCAATGACAAAATTATTCCTAATCTGGAACAACTGGACGATGTCTTCAAAACTCCCATTACGAACGAGACCGCCCAAAAAGACCTGGAGGAAGCAGTTTCCAACATGGAAGCTGATGTTAAAAAGGGACTGTCTAACATTCAAAATATCAACGAGAAAATCAAGCTACTCGATATTTCAACGATTCCCATCTCTGTGAAGAAAGCCGAAGATTTAAGGTGCACTACATAGTTGTAGGTCTGGTTGCTGTTTTCAGAAACAACCTTATCAGATGACCCCATGCCCAGCTTCGACTATAGTTAGTCGTAAGATTTAGTCTATTCACTAAAAGGGTGCTTAAGCCAAGATTTAGAATACTTTTCATTAACTGTTGCATTTTGGTGGTGATAGATTTATATGCTAATGAAGATTTGGTTCAATTCAAGAACAAAAAGATAAGAAATTCGTATATTCTTCTTTTAAATAAATTATTTTTCGCTCCCAGTGCATGTGATTATATAAAGCAAACCTAAGTATCAAAACAGATTGTAGGTCTTGATCCCAAAGGTACGCAATGCAACTGTCTTGGTATGAACGGTCAAGAATATTGCTAGTTACTCCAAACAATCTATTATCAATCAAAAAAGGCTTGAGTGGCATTTTCTTTGTTTTTTCAAACCTTTGGTAAAACGACAATTGGAGATGATGTTCTTCAAAAAATTCTACTGAAGTAAATGTGCCTGATCACTCAAGGTTACTGCAATGTTCTTGATATAGTCAAGCATGATTGTCATCTACTAAATCAAGACCAGAAAAGGATGTAATGTTTCCACCCACTGGCCAATTTTAGTAATGGTCTTGCCACTTAGATTGATAAATAGAACTTTCTGCTGAGCTACCACTTGCATTACTTTAAATCCACTTAATAGTATTAATTTAACGAGTCAAATCTGCACCGATTTTGCAATGTCGGGTTAACATGATTAATGATAAACATGAATTATTCTCCAATAGATGGCCTGTAACGATGGCTGCATTGTGTCTGTTCTTGGTGCTCTGCATTGTGCTCTTTCTGGGTATAATTCGTCATTCACGGCCAATACTCATTACGTGAGTTAGCAAATTGTTTGCATTAATTTTCTCCTAACCATGTTATGAAAACTTACTTATCTGCTGATCTAATTGCAGATTTTCTGCACTTGCACTACTGGTTATCATAATAAATTGGCTGCTGGTTTCAGTGTACTTGGCCGCTGGTGTGGTATGTGTTTTACTTAAAAAAATTGCATGAAATTTTACTTGCAAATTTACTGCAGCAATGCTATTTTAACTAAAATTCAGGAGTTTCATTTTCGACAAACTAATGTGCAAATTTTGGATATCCTTAAGGCATTTGGCGACTTCTGTTATGATCCAGAGCCGTTCATTAGATCACAAGTTACTGGAACTTTGGACAAGAGTAGGTTTTTAATCCCAAAGGGTAGATATTCATCATTCATCATTTTGCTCGGTGTTACGGCTGATTTTTTTTTACTTTCAATAGCTATTCTTAATTACTACATGGAGTGCCAAACTAGTGTGGAAAATCCCTTTCATATGGTAAACACGCGTGAAAATATTGCATAAGCTGACAAGTTGTAGACTGTTCAAAAACACAAGTTATTTAAGCGAAAAATTTTGCTCGTAAAACTAGTAACTTTTTTTGTTCCGTTTTTGCTACTAATCACAACTGACATATCACTTTTTTGAAGGCGATTAAAAGCGGGGAAAAGGCAGTGGAAGATGTTGAGACAAAGTTTAAATTTGTTCAACAAAGTGCAAGCTTTTGGTATCCTAAAGAAGTAAGTTAATAGCTCAGTATCGAATGTTTTTTTCTTTTTCTTTCTTTCTTTCAATATGCAATGAGCGTCAATTTATTTCTGTGCAGGTTGATTCTATCCTGCAGCAAATGGATTTTAGTCTCAACCGGACTGAGCATATCCTGTCAGGCATGTCTGCCTTATTGGATTGCCAAGGGATTCATCGTCAGTACATCAATTCTCTGAACGCAACCTGTGGTCCATTTTTGTACGTATCTTTGGTTGTCGTGACATTCTCGAAGCGAACTATGGCCGTTCAGCTGAATCACGCCATTGTTTCTGCCCTGATTTTTCCAGAAATGGAATTGCGTTTCTTCTCCTTTCTGCAATTTTGGCCGGTTTTTTTTTCATATTCTTGGAATGGTTCGCTTCTAATACCTGGATTTATATTCGGAAAAAGTACGTTCGGATTTTTCTTGTGCTGCAAATTGTCTTTCGTTTTGTTCAGTTTGACTTTTGCTTCGTTTTATCCAATGCCGTTTATCCATCTTTAGAAGACCTTACGTTCCTGTTGACGAGCAGGATCCATTCTTGCCACCTTCGGCTTCCGCCAATTCTTGTCGTGGTCGAGAAACGTACGGAAGCACGGCGTACCGACCCCGGCATAGTCATACTCCGCCTCAGACGCCTCCTTTTCAAGCTTCTCAGTAGGTTATTCAATTCCTAAATGCACAGAAACATCCTTGAAAGTCAGGTGATCCATATTTTTGAATTTGTTTAGCAACGGTCGAATTCCACGAATTGGAGAAGATTCATTACAAGGCCGCTACACACCTCCACCTCTGGTAAGAATTACAATGTATTCGAACAGTACGTCTAATGCTGGGCGATGTGTTAGTAATGTTACATCGGGCATTGAAAGTTCACTTAAGGGCCCTGATCAGAAAATGGCACATTGATTCTTTAAGTGTTTAAATGTCATCTTTATTCCAGTATGAGCAGCTAACTGGAGGTTTGGCACCGACAGCACCCTTGGACACTTAGGTACTCGCCTACCGCAATTTCTGTACAAATATTTTTCTCAAGAATTACTCGTCTAAACTTTCACTTGCAGCGAGTTCACGATATCAGTATTCACTGCATGATTTTGTATTCGACGGTAGTAGCTTCCAGCGCTTTCAATTTTCGATGAGTTTTTGTGAGGTCACCGTAAACGATGTTCGTGAAGGCAAGAGATGTGTTCGTTGGCTTATTCAGCCTCGTGCGAGTGATTTATGTCCGCATCTTAAGTCCCTCGATTTTTCCTTATTCGACAGTTTTGATGTTACAGACCATAAAAGCGAAATGGAACAATTCAGTTTTCTAGGTCATATATACACACGTACGTGACATATTTTTCAAGGAAATATTCCGATGTGATTTTATTTATGGATTTATTATTAGCTCTCTTTAAGTCAGTCTTACACTAAATGAATGATAGTAAGGAGTGTTGAAAGCCTTTCTTATTTTTCTCAATAATCCTATTACCCGGTGTTGGCGGCTGGTTGAGTTTTAAAAACTCTTGGGTGACCATTTATTTTGGTTCGATTAAATGTGATATTTTCACCGTTGAGAAGTAAGAATTGCTCATTGGTCCATTTAATATCAAGTGGTCTAACGAAGCTGTTCAGTTTTGAGGTTTTATCTTAAATGAATGGTAAATGTTATTTGTTTGAGTAAATTTTGTTTGTAGTTGTACCCTTGTGTAAAGGTTTTCATTTGATTCTTTTTTGGTGATATGGTTGGATTTTCTAAATTTTTTCAAGTAGTGCTATGACCGAAAATGAATTTTTCAGCAACTAAGTAATGATACTCGAACTAGTCAACCAAATTTAAGGTGAGGTGGTAAACTTGAAATGTTCTTAAAAATTGGACCACGTGATGTGAAATGACCCGATCTACACTTCGTACAATTTGTGCGTTTTAATGTGTTTATTATTTAATTTCTAAAGGAATTTCTTTAGTCTTTCTTCAAGCTGCGTAGAGGCTTTCAAATAGATGTCTTCGCGTTTTAAACGTTTCGTTGTTTGATTTTAAGTTATTACCTTTTTTACGTTAAATTTGAACTAGTAGTTTTATTTTGTTCCCATTTTTACGTTAACCTACTTATTATGTGAGTTATGCGCTTGGCATTACTTCGTAATATAACCAAATCATTAGTGACTATTCTCAAGTCACATATTTTGTAAAAGAAATGAATTTTTTTAGCATTTTTGGTGATTTGATACATAACGATATGTAAATTTAAATAATGCTTATGAAGCTATTCTTCATATCGATGTTTTTCATTGTGCTTTTGTTACTCTTTAAAATCTTAAGAAACACATCTTCATGTTTTATAACCGTGAATCATCATATTGGCCATGTTCTTGAACATGTCTTTTTTATGATTCTATTTTACTCTTTATTGGCTAGTCAAACATGAGTATTTCCCAAAAATTTTCATCTTTATTTTCAAGGGGATCACATATATTGCCGCACCAATTACATTTTAAAATTGAAAAAAATATTTATTGACATCAATTTTCCCAGATGTCTTGAACATTCGACATACACAGTATTCTGTATTAATTTTGTCAAATTAGTATAAAAGCAGTGGCAATGTCATTAGCATTGCAGGACTCAGTGAATGTGATAGCTAACTTGATGCTATTTTTTTAAATTTTCATGGCAGATCTTTTTTTGCCATTTATCGGCCACAGCAGTGTTCCCTTCCCAAACATCCTTCAGTTTGATATTTTTGCCACTGAATATTTGGGAAGAAATTCTGATAAAAAAAAACAAAATTTCCTGTTTCTCAAGCAAAATTATTAAGTGATGGGAAAATGCAGGGAGCTCTGCATTGAGAGTTATGCTTGGTCACTTGATTTTCGATTGAAACAGTTGAAATGGTTTTAAAAAAAAAAACTTATCTATCAACAAATTCAACGAAGATTTGCACGATTCACCATCCTCTTGTCTCGATCTTGCATGTCCATTTTTTATACTAACCGAAGGCCAATTTGTACAAGCTAACGATGCTCATATAAGCACTATGCACAGAACATGTTTCAAAACATTTGTGGATATTCTTGACAAATTCACCTCTGTGTTTTTATTACGTACAATTAAGAGTATTTATCATCCCAAAGAACCATTCCTTTATACTCGTTGCTCGGCATTCACTTCCCGGTTTGCAAATGTGTAGCTCAAACTGCCCCTCTTTTTGCCATTTATGTATCCGTTTCTAATTGAATATTCAAGTTTGTATAACTTCGAGCCGTGAAGTTTCGACGTATGCATTGTGCTATTTGAATTTGTACGGTTGTGCATGGAATCTCGTACTAAACGGGGATTTGCGTGACGTAGTCCCGTTGTTTTAGTACCTTTCTGGTCGTGATATTTTGAATATTCTAGTTTAATATGATCTAGGATATTTGAACTTGCCAGCTTTTTTTTATCGAGAGCAGTTAGGTTTCATTGAGGTTGTAAGTAACTGTCCAGTAAATGCGTACATGTTTAACATATTTCTCGACCTCCTATATTATTTATTTTACAGAAAACACTACAAATACTAAAAGAAGTCTGAATAAAAATTAGTTCAGCTTTATATTTTTCAGAGAAAATTCTGAGACGTTTCATTCCAATGAATCTTTCAAAATGACTGTTGCTGACATGCATAGCACAACGTTTATTGCTTATTAAGAATGAACTTTTATTTGCAGTAACCAAATACCATAATGTAACGGCAATTAAGATTCTGCATTTCTTTTTTTATCCTTTTATTTTCAAATCTGGCTTTGTGGTCAAGCAGAAAATCAGGCACAGTGTCGGTGCATATAAACTTAATTAAAATCAAGAAAATGCTAAAGGGAAAAGCACAAACAAATGCATGAAAGTGTTGATAAAATATACAGTAGCTTCTGGAATTTGACTAGAAAAGCACTGATCAATGGTCAAAAGCACTTTCGTGCCCATTATGACATACACCCGTACACCACATATGTACGAAACCAAACTCCAGTATTTTTTTTTGTTTTACTTATATCTCCACACTTCTTAGTTTTGTACTGGGAATATCGTGCTAGATTAACCATAATGGGCGATTAAAACACTTAATATCTGAACAGTTTTGCACCACCAGTCAGCATAGCAAATATTCAGAAAATCAAAATTAACACACAATTCTCCCCACATTATTTATGATATTTTGGAAAAAAATCACATTTGGGTATCCAAAAACGCATGTAGCCAGGAAAACAAATTAATAAACTAATTTTATGTACTTAGTTTAAAAAATTTTAATCTAGATATTTTATATTACCATTGGCACTGGCAAAAGGAGGAACTGCTTTGGTTCTGTGTTGCACCTAGTAAAATGCCATTGAGAAAAAAGTATGAATATGTACTCAAAACGTTTTATAGGGAATGGGCCTTGGATTAACATGGTATGCACTGCCATCAATTTTATGCTGCAATAGCAATAATGGTCCCCGACTAGCGGTATGCGCTAGCAGTACGATGTAAGCTCAAATTCTGGAAATAAAGTAACTAATGCTGTGACCCCATGTAGCCTCAACATCAAATTTCAACAACTTATTGCATGAAAACCTCGCATTATGTGCACTCTGCCGAAGAGCTTTAGATAGCT
>JAQIXS010002673.1:0-21573 GCA_034700785.1 Rossiulus vilnensis
CGACATCCAATGCACATCCAATTCTATATATTGTAGTTAGAAACATGTACAGTGGACACCCACAATAGCCTAAACCCAAATAACCGAATTGGTTATAGCCATCTTTTATCGTTTTTAGTTGCTATGTTTTTTTGGATGCACTGATGCATTCATATATTAGTTTAACATTTTATGTATAAAAAATAATTACGTATTATAAGAACATCAAGTTAGGAAGGGTTTACACGTAGATAGAATTATCTGAATAAATCATCCCAGCATACATAACATGAACGTGAAAATTACATAAATGGTAATTTAGAATGTATCGCCCCATACAGAAACAGAAATCCATCTTGAAATATATTAGATTGAGACAAAAGTTTATTTAAAAAAGCAATCCAAAATGCATTTAACAATGCATTAATTTCAAGTTCATTTTCAAATGCATTTTCAATACATTTATTTTCAGTATGGGGCTTTTTAGCAGCAAACAACTATAACACTAGCGGTACAAATTTTATTCAAATTATAAAATATAATGTCAGTGAATGATATTTGTGTTAAAGGTTCACAGTTCAAAAACATTAACATTTTGGGACGAAAATTAGTGGAGTATAGCCAATTTGGTGTTGTCCTGTTTCCCCTCTACTTTCTTTCCCTGAATTTGGCCCATTAGTCAACCCATCCACTTCATAGACAGTCCTGATACCAGATGTTGATCTCTACCCCAGAAAGCTAGCTGTTTGTGACTATTACCAAACACACCCTGTATAATGCATAATTGATGGCGAATGAAATATTCGCAGAGAAATCGAAATCGATGCTCTCATGAAAAATTCCACAACCCAAGATTGCATTACGGAGTACTGAGCAAATACAAGTATATGAAGGACTTCTCACTTACATGTATAGAGTGTTACATGTATATATCCCCAGTGTTCATCACCCTTTGCACCGTGGTTGTTGTAATTTCAAACCCCTTCAAAATGATCGAAAGCCTACAGGTTGTAATTGTTCATCGGAGCGTTAATCAAACATATGCTTAATTCAATAAAGACTTAATTTTGAGTCGCAAGCATAGTTTAATTATAAGCGCCTATGATATTGATATGTGAGCAGCAAATTAACGCCTTCTTGGTCCCCTTTGGGAGGAAAGGTTAACGGCTGCCAGTCTGTCTATAGGAGCTGCACATCGAAACTAATATGTTTCAAAAAGCTAGAAAATGCAGTCATACACCCTAAACGCATAAAACAAAATTTAATCAGGACCTGGAGATTTGCTTTCATAAAGGTTTACGGCAATAAAATCAATGCTCGCTCCACTAAAGCAAATAATAAATTGGGGCCAAATTGACTGCATTTTTCTTTATTTCTCAAATTTAATAATTAAGGAGACGAAATTAAGGCCGCTTTAATGCAGCGCCAAACGCCATAAAGAAAACGGAGTGTCAAGCATAAAATGAAATGTGCATAAAATATTAGACTGAACTTAATTATAAAGTCGAGACCGGAAGAGGTTTTTTTAGCGGAAGCTTGGGAATTAGGAGCAAGACATACTGAACATGCAGATTTGCCATGCCTGGAGACGGTTGCAGAAACATGCAATCTTCGGATTAAAGAGAACCAATTTAAGCAATTGTAAAAAATCACAATATTGTACATAAAAATGATAATTACGAGCGCATTTTCGACTCATGCTATTTAAAGTGTAACTCTTGATTCGCATTTATTGTTCAAATAATCCAGTAACAAAACTAATGCATAATTATAAAAAATAATTTAAAAAAATATCAAACAATTGAATTTTTGTATTCGTTTCATCCGATATTATATCTTCATTAACTTCCTCAAAATAATAATGCCTAAATTAAACATTCACAGTTTGTAAATATCTTAATGGCATCTATTTAATTTAACTGTTTTAAAATCTACATTTTAGAAGTACCAACGAAGTACTAACACATGGCAAAATTATCTATATTTGTTAAAAAATTGTAAATAAATTGTGCTATAAACACGTGATTGATTTCTAGTTTTGTATAAAGTACAATTGCATTTACACAGCTTTTAAATATATAAATGACAGCAATTTTGCTGTACATAAATTTTGTTGAATCGACTCCTGATAAAATCCTATATTCTTGGCCATTTCAACGGATAACGGCAGAATTGTCAATACCGGAGATGTTTAACAATAATAAATAAAACTGCGGACGGTTGACACAGCTTTGCCTAAGCCTACAAATATTTTGACATGATCAGTTGTGCCAATGCCATTATCATATCATTAAAAAATCATGGATTCAATATGTTCTTTCATTGGCAGTATGCTTTAAAATGAGTGCATGACAGTGTCAGAAACAGGCTTTTTTGCTTTTCAATTTTGCAGTAATACACCCAGAAGTTCTTTATCAAAACATTTAATAAAACATTATATTAATGGAAAATAGAAGACAAGATCGTATTGAGATGTCATCAGTCAACTTCCTGCATATTCCTACCTTTTGCCAAAAAATGATTAGTTTTCTCAAGGATCGTTACAGTACAATTGGTAGTCTGGTAGGAATAATTTTCTATTATTTTCCGTAAACAAAAATCCTATTCCCAAATCAATTATATTTTCTGACAAATATGATTGACATTTTCTGGTTTAGCGAAGACATCGCTGGTAAGTAACTTGTTCAAATTTCTCCTTACCCATATTATGAAAGTCTAGGCCTATAAGAAACGTGTCTCTTGAAACCAATAACGCATTTACCAATGCATCCAGTGATCATGATCGGATCAAGATTAGGTTGTACTGATGGCTGTCACGTTTGTGAAGTGCAGCCGATATCAGAAAGGAGTTACAAAGAAATCATGGCACTAACATAATATTGGGCTTATACGTGTGATTACTACAGCTAAAGCCAGTAACACAAATGATGTCGTTTTTGGAAACATCCCCAAAGGTTTATAGATGAGAAATCATACAATGAGTACACGCAATGGAAACATTTGTGGGGACAATAGGCTAGTGCATTTCTACAAGATGTTTGGATATATTTCAAAATATATAGGATAATATGTGACAAAATATTTAAAAATATATACCAGAAATATACCTGAAACATCATAAATAAGGACTTTTAGTATATTATGTAATATATCTGAAATTAAATTGCATGCAATTCTTTAAAACTTTTATATGATTTAGTTTAAAAATAGTAGTATATAGCTCTATACGTTTTATATAGTTTTTAACCCTTTTATCAGTGGACTCGTCATTAAAGACCACATAGAGCAAAAAAAAAACTGTTTTCAGAGGTTGTATTTTCATTTTAAGGCAATTTCAAATATAAAGAAAATTATATTATGAAAATAAATTATAATATGTACATGTATTTCAAGCAAAAATATTTCATTTGTTTTCTTTCTTTTGGGTCAGGCATTACAGTTAATGCATAAAAATGATAAGTAAAGGATGAATATTTTAAATTAAGTTTCATAAATTACAAGTATACAAGAGAAATTTTCCAAAACAGATTGGGTTCAAAGCCATTTTAAGAAAAGTCATAAACTAAAATTATGCATTTTTATTTCGAATTGCAAATGTTAAAACTAATATGTTCAAACCTATTAATTTGTTAATGCTGCGTGTAGTAGCATTAATTTTCTACCCACATATTACACCATGATATAAATTTAAAATGTATTACATTCTGAAATGTTTCTAGATCAAAAACTTATTTTTAAGAAATTCATTTTCCAGACAATAAGTCACGGAAAAGGCATTTTATTATTTACTACAGGAAAAAATATCACGCAACAAAAGCCGTTGCGTTGTCCATTTGCATTGCTAAAATTCACCCTGTTCAAAATGATGTTCATTCAGCTCTGGGATTTTGCCCTGTAGTCTCTCATGGTCATTTTCAATTTTTTTACGTCTAGCACAACTTTGAAAAACGAAACAAAATTCTGTTTTATTATGCATTAGATTTGCTTTTTAAAAAAAAAAAAAATCTTATAGCGATATTGCCGTACACTGACAGTACTGACGTTGTATTGCTATCGCCGCCAGAAATCCCAGCCTCTGCCAGAAATGAAACGAAAAATTCAATTTTTCAGACCCCTTGATTCACCGGAAATTTACCTTTCTTCCATGAGTTCGTTTCCCAGAATATTCTGATGACCTTATACTAGAGTGGTTGAGTTTTATGCACATACAACACATCAAAACCAAGGCAAAATTGATTTATAAAATATTCCTCTCATATGGCATTTTTTATTCATACAGCAATAGTCAATATATTCCACCAGATTATTATCATAATCATGGATGAGCAGAAAAGCTTGGGATTTATTAAAATGATTCAACCCGCGACAGATTAATTATAATATTAAATATCTCGCTACCAAAACAAACATGAAATGTTACTTAACATCCATGTAATTTAAACTATTTAAAGGAACGTTTATAGTAGGCTTACATGGAGAAATATACAACAATATTGTACATATTTTAATATTTTATTTAAGTTTTCTTACATATGACGTCAGTCTCTAAACATTGCTTACTATAAAAATTGTTTTCTTTAAAGGCTTAATTGTTGGTATAAAAAAACCAATATTGTATCAACATATCTAAAATATTTTAATTTGGAATCGCTTAAATCTTCAATTATTTACCTAGAGGTAAAATCGATAGCATTTCATTTTATTTAATTTATTTAAACGAATAAAATGCTTTAATAGTAAATAAATTACATTGTAACACTTAAGTAAATAATGATACTTTTATATAAAATATATTTAAAGTGCACTTTTATTATCACAATGACCTTAAAATAAATTTTATATATGCATTTGTAAATACATTAACTATTCAAACAGCATTTACTACTCCAGATGCCTATTTAAATTGCATTTGCTAATTCACATACATTTAGAAATGAATTTCTCGATGTGGATGCATTTCTCAATTAAATTGTTTCAACCAACGTGCAATTCTACAATTAAAATATATTTACTAGCATTACAAAACGCAGTTTCCCAAATTAAGATAATTTTCAAAGTAAATTTTATAAAGTTTAAAACCATATGCATTTTAACTGCATTTTGTAATGTACATGCATTTGAAAATAACTTTCTAATTTCAGTATGTGTTGTCTAAATCTGTTAAATTTACATTGTTAAACATAGACGATTTGCTAAATGTATTTTAAAAATAATTCTCAATCCAGATGCAATTCAAAATATTTTTTTCTAAACAAGAGGCATTCAAATGCATTCTAAAACTAATTTAAAAAGTTTTATTATAATTTAGTTGCAGTTTCAAGTGCGATTCATAAGCCAGATGCATTTTAAGGTACGTTTAAAATAATGTTTTTTAATCTAGAAGTAATTCAGAAATAAATTATTAATTTTTAATCGTTTCAAAATCCACCAAAGTACATTTTACAATCCAAATGCCTTTCAACATGCATTTCCTAATCCAGATGCATTTTACACGTAAATTGCATTTTTCCAATCCTGATGGCATTTCTCTTTAATGTTGGGCACAGTTATAAGGAGCCAAAACGTTAACATTTCAGCACAAGAATCTGGTTGTGTTTTCTGCATTAAAACTCGCAGTTTTTTTTATTGTTTTTTTTTCTCGACTGCAGTATCGTGTGTCACCCATAGCGGTTTAGGCCACAGTTTTCACCACAATCGACGAAATTTATTCCGGCAAAATGAGACAAGTGACTTTGATTAGCATTGAAAACGGGGGTGACGCCCACATTTAATCAGAAACCCGCAGGGCTCCCCCATGGCGTGCAATTCTCTCCCAAACGCAATTGCGTCGTTCAACGTAATCATTTCCATTTGTATATATTTTTGATGCATGCCTTTTATGCATTCGCAGGATTATAGGTGCAGAAACTGCGATTGTAATTTCAATTACGATAATCCAGGCGCTGCCACTTTCAAACGCACAAAATATTAGTCGATTCGATTCTATCTCTCGATTACTCTTTGTTACCAGCTAATCGTGGCGAAAGATAGCGTTGATTATTAAGCCTGGAAAATCCAAATGAAAATAATGCTGGATGCTAAGCGAGTGCAATAAACAGGCAAACGAATTGAAAACAATCCCGAAATCAAGCTATGCGTTTTTAAAAAAAATAAACGAAATTGGAATTACTGGTACGCTGTCCAATAATTCAGCTGGTGTTATCTCAGTGGCACCAGGAAAAAGCAATTCATAAACTGTCTTATTATGTTTGTAAAACAATGATAAATTTGCTGAAATTCATCATAACATAGGCCTAATCCGGGTAGCGATAACCCATGCTGCTTAAATAAGCAAATCCAAATTTACATTTTATCAACTGCATCCATCATATGGCATTTCATGACCAAAATTGTATCTTAACACAGGATATATGAGTAAGCATGTACTAAAACAAACTAATCTCAGCATTACAAATACATTTTTAATTATATACGAACACTTACTTATCGAATAGCATTACCAACTTTTGGCTGAGCTTTTTATCATTTTTCATTAATGAACTTAATTTAGAACGTTAATGAAGAAAAATGATGTAATAACAAAAAATAAATCTTAATGAAGCATAGGCCTATCATGCTATTTTTGTAAACTTTTATAAATAACATTATAATTATAATATCTATGATCATGCCATAAACCAGTAATTCCAATAGCGTTATTTACTTTATGAAGATTATAAGTACTTTATGTTGCTCTATTGAGTTATTTACATAGAATTTTAAATATATTTCGACTTATTTCTATTTATAAAATAAGTCAAAGATATGAATTCCTTAATTATTGATCATTGCAATTTTTGGGTTTGATCTCTGCTCCAGAATTAAGCTTTAACTCCAAGGTATTGAGGGCACCCTGTAGATAGGTTGAATCAAGGTCTACTTGAAAACTGGAACAAGTCCCTTGATATGAATCTATAAAATAAAGCAACAATTTTTGATACGCGATTTTGTAGAACAACGCGTCCACGCCCCAACTAATTTTATTTACATGTACTCTTCGCCATCAGATATACAAATTTAATTAACTCTGCGAGTCAGATAGAGTACAATAGAGGGCGCTCAATCTATCATGTTAGGTGTATTTTCAAATTTATTTCGTATTGGTAATCGATGTCTTTTAATTTGAGATACGCATATAAGGATACAGGGTTAAATCACTTGACATGCTGATTAAAGCATTGTGTAATTTTTTGGCCTTTTATCTGTGGTTTATTTCACGATTGAAAATGGATATACTTTTGATAAGGCTTTATCACCAGAAATGTTGGCCAAGCCATTTAAACGTCATCAAAGAAGCACTATATGGCCAGTACATGTATACCGATAAAAATAATAATAATGTAATAAATGTGATAAAAAAATCAGCGGCCTGAGATGTACAACAAACATTTATAATAATAACATTAATTTATTCATTAAAAAAGGAAAAGGAAAATGAAGGCTGTATTAATCAACACTAATTCAGGTTTCGTATACAATAATACATTTTCACATTTAAGAAATATGCTTTAAAATCATTGTATCAATTCAATTCTATTTAAAGTAGAACCTTACTGTCAGCAACAACATGCCATATGGTAAGGGATGTTATCCATCAACACAATTTTAGTATCGTTATTATTAAGCGGTTATGTCATTTTTATTTTAAGTATCTCTTCAGTATAAAGAAATTCCTTTAACGTTTAGACTGATTCGCTTTACACCACAAGTTATACGATGTAAACAATAGAAACATTACTTAAATATAACTCAAAATTATTTGATTTGAATTAAAAATATTACCAATAAACATTTGTAGATAAAACATTTTTATTTTAATTGCGTCTGTTATTTCACAACTAATGTAATGTTTACGTAACGTGCTTACAAGCGTATAAATTCAAATATTAACACAACCATTTACATGTATAGTTATGAAGGTTTTCACACATTATCGAGTGGTTGAAATAAAGCATTTTTATTTCCCTTTTTATTTTTCCGCTAAATTTTTTTTAGCGCTAGAATTTCTAGGCTATGCTAAATAACAGAAAGCAGGGCGCAGCATGGTACAGAATCAATGGAAACTATTTAGAAAATAACATTGAGAGTGGATTTTTCGATACCTTCGCTAGTGTCATTGCAATCGCTTATTGTTGCATGCTAAGCACGTCGTAGCAGTGCTTTTTTCCTTA
Organism: Rossiulus vilnensis; assembly: GCA_034700785.1. NCBI lineage: Eukaryota > Metazoa > Arthropoda > Diplopoda > Julida > Julidae > Rossiulus > Rossiulus vilnensis. Next base: position 8,190 of record JAQIXS010002673.1, read on the forward strand.
TGGCACAAAAAATCCATTGGAGGGTGAAGATGATGGTAGGACTTCTTTAGGCATACAGCTTCATGATGAGATGTTAAACGAAAGTTGCAAAGAAATAAATGTTTACTTTTAGAGACGACTGCGATGCTCCACTTGCAATGTGGAGTCTTGATGTTGGGGCGTTTGAAGAGGTTGAACGTTTCAATAAACGTAAAAAAAATCATTGATGATGATATTCAGAACGATTTCAGTTGTCCATTATAATATATTTATACCAATTTATAATAATAAACAATCTTTCGATAAACAGTTTTTAAACCATGTACATGCATATATCTATCACAAATTTCATTAAATGTCTAATAAGCATTTTTTATTAAACATATAACATTAGTTAATGTTTGGCATCATGTGGCTGGTATTGATTAACAGTTGAAAAACGGAATCTCAGCCAGGGTTGTTTATGTTGAATTATGTAAATATTTTATAGCATAATGAAGTCACAAATAAAGTGACGAAGCATGGCTAATAAAGCAGCCCTGGCTGAGATTCCTTTTTTCAACATATAACAATAGATATATTTATTAGTAATAAATTTAATAACATATCCTGTGTAAAAAACCGTGGTCAGGAATTGGTTAACACCTTACATTAAAGTAGTATGCGAAAATAAATTAAAATATCTCCTGTCGTTTTTAGAGTACTGTAAATGTTTTAGTGGCTATAAGTTACATTACTTAATAATACAACTATATGAATGCATGTACACTGCTGTTAATAAAACTGTTATTTATCGTGTAAATGATGGATTACATATGTCAATAAAATAACATTTACGGATTCATGTCATTTTCTTTTAAATATTTTAAATGTACTAGTGATATAAGTTACATTACTTGTAAATTCATAAAGTACGAAGTCTTGTTGAAGTTTATTCTTAAAATTTGTTGTAACAATAATTAAATTAGAATAATAGACAACCGACAAACAGACTAATCCTCAAAAATCAAAAACAAATAATACGTGCTTTTGAGCTGTTAATCGAATTTAAAGGATAAGTGAAAATGTCTTAATTTAACACCAAAATTATCAGCCACACATTTTGCATCTAAATTACATCTGAACATTAAAAAAATTAAGGTAACTAAGCTATTAGTAACATTTCATTTATTGTTTAGTATATAGCCTACACAGGCTTTCTAATTCCATTCCATAAACGTATTTCGATTATAAAGAAACAAAGTTTGATAGCACGATGAGCTGACAATCTATATTTCTTATTCTTCATTATTTTAATAGTTTGCGAAGTTTATTTTTTTGCAGTTTGGATGATATTTCGCGCATAAATTAATAATCAAACACAAAGGTCGATAATTTTATGCTTGTAACCGAATTAAAATTTCATTTTCAATTTTTTGTTATCTGGTCGTTGCGTGCTTATTTTCATGCTCTTTCATATCGAGAAATTCAATATTAATTTCTGTTGACCCTGCTAGCTGTTTTAGGGGCATTTTCTACACCCTATTGTTGAAATAGATTATAGGTTTCATGAAGAAAGCCAATTTAAATTATGCCCCTTGCGCTTCGTGTTGCATTCATGCCATCGAGAGAAATATCTTTTTATTTCATTTCATGCTATTTATATGCACACTAACTGGTCTTTATGTACGTTGTCATTTTGGGCTTCATAAATATTACACTTTGCATACGTATCGTGTACATGCATAAGCAAATGCACTCCTCATAAATGCACCAAAGCATTGTCTGGTTGCTTTCATATATGCTTTTGTAATACGCATTAAGAGTGACATTACGTTTCCTTTCTTGCATTGCTCATGAATTGCACTCGCAGTTTACTCACAATGGTTCAAAACACAGTTTGTAGCTAATTTACAGTAAATATCGATGCATGCCTCCGGTCTTCCCAAATAACAGACACTTTATATCTATAAAACGACAACGGGTCTGCAGAGCGAAATCTGAAAAATAATTCAGCAAGTCCCGTATAAAATGCGAAAAAATATATATAAAAGGCAGTTCACAGTTTAAACAAAACAGAAGTTTGCTTTTATGAGAATTTAGTTTTAATTGCAGATCGTGCACGTCATCACATTAATGAATTAAGTATCTTACAAACGATGACAAACTAATTTACCCTTAAATTACCTTAAATTAATTGGAAATTGTAACATGTAAGTGGGTGTAGCTTTGATTTAGCTCTTTGGCTCTAATTCCTGAATCAGATAAGCATATTTCTTTGGATATGGCGAATGGATAAAAACATTTATTTCTACTTGTGTGATAAATAGAAAATTATTAATTAAAACAAAGAAAATTAGAACAACTTTTTATGATACTATCTTGCAGCGTTTTATCAACTTTAAATGTTCACTAAAAATTTAGAGATGACTACCACATACCATTTTTATACTGTATTGATAATCAGGTGTGCCAGTAATAAATTCAACATAACAAAAAAATCTTGTAAAACAACTAACAAAGACAATAAATATCAAGGAAGTCCATGCTTATTTGTTATAGTATCAAGTGTATACATGTATACAATGTACTGCTATAACAAGGAATATACTGATAGGCACTATCTATCATTTTCTGGATTTGCTGTCATTATAATAGCGCTAATGACTATCGAAGGAGAAGTTGTTTTTTTGTTTTCAGCTTAACCCGAAAAGGGCAGTAATTGGTGTTAATCTCGGCGTAGTGTTGGGAATGATCTAATGAAGTAATTGCAATCAATCATACAATTTGGGGCATGTTGGACCTTTTTGCAATGCACTATGGCAATGGCCTAAGGACGGACAATGCAATTTATTGAGGTTCCTCAGGAAACGTATTAGCCTGAGTCTTAGTGACAGATTAAAACAAAAAAAACGTACATGTGCATAAGCTTTTACCAGAAAAGCGAAAATCCGGATAACAAAGCTAGACAATACAGTATCATAAATGATAAATAATAGCACATGTTTACACTTTTAAAATTAGTACTATGCAAGGTCCACGAATCCGGCTAGTTAGCTTATTAATTATTTTTAATTTATGAGTGGTACATTCTGCATTTAATAAAACTGCATTAAATTAATTTTTAAAAAATAAAAACAAGAAATCGTTAGCATGTTATCAATTTCATTATGGTTTACTGGAATATAGTTGGAGGCCGAATTATTCACATTTAATGGCAGACTTAAAATCATATTTACACATTTAAGACTTAAGTTTATACATTCTCAAAGCCTAAGCCAAACGTTAATAAAAATTCTGTATAAAATAAATGTTTAACGACAATATGTTACTAATTAAAAACTTGATATGGTGTTGTAACACAGTATAACTGTAATGGTACACAATTAGGGCTAATATGTAAAGAGTATCCTGAGTTGCTTTAATTTTCCTAAGCAATAAAACTTTGAAATAATCTACTTGAATAATAAACTTATAGAATAATTTAAGTGACGTTCATGTTTATTGATTTTAAAAAAATGCAATAATTTTACACATTAACACAATATTTAAAAACTTGATATGGCGTTGTAACACAGTATAACTGCAATGGTAAACATCAATTATAAACATAACGATTGTCCAATTAGGACTAATGTGTAAAGTTAAAGTAACCTGAGGTTTACTTTAGTTTTCCTGACCAATAAAACTTTAAAATAATCTACTTGAATAACAAACTTATAGAATAATTGAAGTGATTTTCATGTTTATTTATTAAAAAACAATGCAATAACTTTACACATTAGCATAAATTAGATTTAATTATTGTTTGAAAACAATGTTTACCATTGCAGATATGCTGTAAGTTTGAAAACCATATCACGTCTTTAAAGAACAATATATCTTATAACAAATTAATTGTATACACATTCTGTTCGTAAATTTTGATAATTGGTATGTGCCAGAAAACAGCTCGAGTTAGTGATTTTGCCTTGGAGAAAACAAAAGTTGGAAGACCTCCATCAAACGTCAATAATTCGGCAATCATTACGGATATTTTTTCCTTTTTTTAATGTTATCATAAAAACGTTAAGGCTCGTCGTTGAAGCCCGGCAATATTTTCGTCCCACTTTTTATTGACGTGTAAAGCATAAAAGCATTTGCAATCGTATCATGTATTTGCCAGAAAAATGCATAAATTCTCATGCAAATTCGAGCGAAAATTTGCCAGCAAGCTCTTGTCGTTTCACATCATGTAGTAATCCTCTTCATACAGTTTTAGCCCGGTGAACGAAAAAAAGAGCAAAGGCATGGCGTTCAACAGGGATTTTCCCGACAAAGTCCCGACAAGTTTGCGAACGTCAAAATCCTCTAGAAAAGATTGATGCAAAACTGCCAACGGATTTAAAGCCCGAGCGACACTTGCCTATATTTCTAGAGGTTACACGCTTTCATTCACATCACGTTTGACGTCTATTGTACCGCACTCGAAAACTACTAGTAGGCGCCATTTTATGAGCACCATGCTCGGACAATTCCAGCCTTATTTTCCACACATGTATACAGATGCTAATTGAATTGAATTAAAAAAATATCTGTTAAAAGTTTTGACCACAATGTTTCGTACATTGGTAATGCTTGCTGAGTAATTCACAGGTGGCAGATGGCCACATTTAAGCATGTGCATGTAAGTGCTACTAAAGCTATTTTTTTAACCATTATTACTGCCATCATCCCGTTATATGAATTCATCACATTTCGTCAGTTGCCCCCACGCAGTCCATAAAAAAAAATATTGCTTACCGGCTGCAACAATATCATACTTTAAATTTACAACTGTAATACGAAAGCAAAACCTTTTGAGACAATGAGTGATCTGTACATTCATTGTGTATTTGCTTTCGTTAAACATATTTTATTGCTTGTAGAAGGATTTTCTAGAAGTTACATTTGTAATAGATGCAGTTTAAAAAAAGTTTGAAAAATTTCTTTCAAATGTTCCATTGTTGAACTCGGCTAAACGCAGAATCACAATCACAATATAAAAGCTAAGGAGTCGTCCACAAAGAATGTTCAACGACATGTTGACTTTTGGACGCCTTACCACCCCTTCAACTAGTCCACTTCGTAATTCAGACAACGTTAATTAGTTTATACAAACATGATGCCATTTTCGATAAAAAATAAAAATATTGCGTTAACCACATGCCATCACGTGACAACATATTACGTATCAACTTATAACTGAAAGATTATTATTAAATTGTGAAAATAAAGTTCTGGATGACAGAAGTAGATGAGGCCGCAAGAATGTTATTTAGAGACAGCATACCATGGATGCCACAACATGACAGCCTAATAAATTGGGTAAGTGAATTTCACTCAAAACAACATGATCATACTTTGTTTAGACATAAAAACACTTAAGTTTAATTATAAGTTAAGGACAAAATAATTCAACTATGCTCTTAAAAAAACATTTCGTAAAACTTAAATTGATATACCGTATTTTCAAAGTAGGTATTTTTACGAATAATTGTTTTGATATAAATTACAACTACGTAGATGCCAAGTTTTTATTAAAGAATATTATGCCTAAACCATCTATGCAATTATACCAGTGATAATAGCTCACAGGTTTTCGACACGCAAGTAAACTATAGAAGTAACAACTAAAAATCATGTTTATACTGAAATATTTATCATCAAGCAGTATTTATTCAAATTCACTTAACGCAGTACATTTCTTGGGCTGCTATGCCTAAACTTGTATCAGAAGTACGTTTCCTATATTTTTCATCAGTGTATTCGGTTTTCCTAAAATTGTTTTACTGCGCTAATTAGGGATGCTTTTAGTTGCCATTATTACTGCACTGGGGTCCCTAAGGACTCATTAAGAGGTTCGTGTTTACTATAGTTAAAATTAATTTGCTCCTTCGCAATAAAAACAATGCAAATGACGGCTGCGAGCGGCCAATGAACTGAGGATCAATGAAATTTGAAAAAGTTCGCCTTTGCACTAATTTATGTTTAGAGACAGAAAATAAAACTTCGATGAAAAGTCTCCGAGGAATTGCTCCGTGGATAGAGAACCAACATCATCAAAGTTATGCCTAAACATACAAAAGACATCTCTGAGATTGCATTATTGCTTGAAGCTGACATTCTCCTGCTGATAACGTTTTACTTCCGCTCTGTAAGAGGGGATCACAATGAGGTCACTTCCATCGGATTCTGGAAACTATTCATTTTGTACATAAGCTCTTGGACTTATTTAAAGAAAGTACAAAATGACTTTCAATAGGAAAGGTGAAGGCAACACAAACAAATATATTTTCATACCCGATATATTCAATTTTATTAGATTTTTTTCATGTTTTTTATAAATGTTTAATAGGATTTTAAAAAATCACAACATTCACTAAAAATATTTTAGAAACGTTTACGCACACTTAAAAGCTTAAAAATTGTTAGCTGTGAACATACCTAATGCTTACAATTAATAAATTTCTCACATTTACTGTCTGTGACAAGCGAGTATTATATAAAAAAACCTGCGAACGAAATAAATGTTATTCACAAAACGCAAGGATTTGATGGATCCATTTTACCGATAAAAACTCGTTTGAAATGGGGTTTAAAAAAACCGACTGTATCATTTCGTCAGGTTTAACGTGTAATCCTATTATAAGCTAGAACGTACATCGAATCTTTTTCAAAGAAACGAAATAATCCTTTAAGACGCTGAAATCCATTGGAATCATGGGCATTTTGGGGTTTAATTATTGGGCCAGACAGCAGGGTGTATAAATGGTATATAAAATACTAGAACTCCTACACAATTAACAGCAATAATGCTAACAAAACTAGTCATTGCTAGGAAAATTGTTTAAAATTGTATTAAAATAGAAAAATCTCACTTTGTTAACTTCAATATTTTTAATTCATGATCCAATTCTTCCAAAGTGGCAGGCATTCTACAAATCTGATTCAGAATTTAAAAGTGCACTTGAATTTATTAAAACAATTGCTTAAAATCATTAAAAAAGTGGAAGTAATTTTAAAAATGTAGTGCCTTTAGTATCAACTGAAGATTTTTTAAAAATCATTTTGATATTTTGGTGTAGTTTAGGGAGTCACGTGCATTGTAATGTAGATTATATTTTGCAAAACATTTAATTCTAATATTTAATTAAATGGACCACAATCAGTAGTTATTATTTTAGACAAAATTTATACATGCATTTGTCAAATATGATTTTAAACAACCTTTATATATTTTATGTCTTTAAGAAATTTGTTACACGCAGAAAATAGCACTGATTTGAACGCTTTAAAATCAACAATTACAATGGCAGGAATTCGGTGCAATATAACCAAAAAAGTGTCAGCCATGACCTGCAAGCGAATTACCAAGGAGAATGCAATTTCCTTTTTCTGCAAACATGGCCGACCTTTTTTAATACATTTCCTTCTTATAAACCAAAAAAACCTACTCCAAAAACACTTGAAACAGAAAATCGTTGGGGTAGCCAAAATTGGTTCCTACGGATCAACTTAATAAAACCCTAGATCAATACAGGTCGACATTTCTGACGACCAAATGTTACACGATCAACAGTCTTCCCTATTCTTTTATTTTAAATTCTTTAACTGTGTAAATAATTACAAAAGTCGATGAAATAAATTTACATTCATGGATGACTAAAAATAAAATTCGGAGGACTCCCTTGAATAAAGCTTACCATCTAAAACTATGACAAACAGCATCTCGAACTGAGGCTCACTGTAAAACAATAAGTGTTCATTATAGTATAAGACTTAAGAGTTTCATTATTATACAAAATAATTCAAGAAGTATGACGTCTAAACTCTGGCGTATAAAACAAGAGCAAATGTAATCATCAAATTTGCTTTAATTTGCATTTCATTACGCCTTTTCCAACTCTAAGCAACGGTTGCATTATCTTAATTTCTTCGAGGTTTTTCTAGTTGTGTATAATTTCTCACTCGATTATATTTTGTATACATGTATTTCGTGGCGCACGCGAGTCATTAATTTGGCCAATTTCAAGCAGTAATACAGCATTATTGCAAATATAACAAGAGCACTCTGAAATTTTAATTAAGCTAAATTGCATTATTTCCATTTTTGATCACAAATATCCCGCTGGCACAATGGTATTAAACATAGACTTCAACAATCATGTAATATAATTACTGAAAATTTACGCTCGCCACAACTTTTAATGACGTTAATCTCAAACATTTAGCGACGTGTTATTAAACAAGCCCAATCATTCGACATTTATCATTTCAGAATTTGCAATCGTATATAATAAGTGCATTCCGGTAATAATTATTAATATCAACTTGTTAACATTTAATTTTATAGCATGTATCATTTATGAGCTTAGTAAATGTTAGTAGGCATGTTTAAGGCTGAGCCAAAAGCATGTACACCATGCCAAAAATTACTCACACATGTCAAACATTACTCACACATTTTTGATTTGAATACTTATTATAATTACTGAATTTATTTTTCCTGGGATAGTATCAGTCGTATACTAGGTTTTCCGCTTGGGCTTATTATGTCAAAATGTCATGTTTATTTATATAAAAAATTTAAAACATTCGAAAAACAAAACCGTTATGCAACCAGCAATGCAAGTCAAAAAGTTTTTTTTTCCTTTTAATTTTTTTACATTTCTTTAATTTGGAATAAGTTTTATTAATGAGGGCAACAATTTTAAATTACAAACAAAACTGACACCCTGGTGCACGTCTAATTCTTTATTGGGAGAAATAAATTCAGCAACTATAATAAGCATTCGATGCGAAATATACCAGTATTTATTTTTTAATTTTATTTTCGAAAAATATTTTATAAAAACATCAAACCCATTTTATACCTAGTTCGACTTACTTTAACAAACACCGAGTTATTAATTTATTTCAAAAAATTGTGCTCAGACGCATGTTAATTTATTAATTATGGCATATGGATTGAAATAAACCTTATTAGAAGACCACTGGCCAGCTTCCTTTTAGGCTTGTCCAACTTAAAATAACGCTCAGCAGAAATAAATAAATAAAAGTGGAGTTTTGTGAAATTCTAGCTAATGGTGTTTAAGGAAGCTGAAAGACTAAGCAAAGAATTGAATTGGAGCTGGCAATTGATTTGCTTGATGGCAATTTATTGACTTTTCCGCTGATGAAGTTAGCGCTGATAATGATGATGAGCCACACCACTAAAAATAATGGCTACTTTTGAAAACGACTGGACATTCAGACTGCTCGTCTCTATTGACAACGTTATTTATCTTAAACCGGCTCAATGGATGACCAGCAAGGGGAGGAGCTTTACGACCCCCTAAAGACCAACAGCGTGCGTGAAAAACACACCAAAGACCACAAAACTTTTTCTAATTTTAGATTACGACTAGGATCGCATGGAGGGGCAGCGAGAATCAAATAAAAGCAAATGCCAATTAACATTAATCAATAAACAGACGGACTTAAGCCTAAGGTTGCTTACTAAGCAACTCCTAAATCATGGACACCCTAGCCAAGCCTAGTCTGGACATTGATGGCTAATTGAAAAGCTTTGTAAATGAAATGAAGTATCTCCAAATGTTCACTTTAATAGAGTTGAAACATCTTGTCCATAATTTTCCAAATTCAATTAAATTTAATTTTAGCATATTAGCAAATATGTCATGTGATAGAAAGTATAATTCAATAAGCCCAAGTTATTAATTTTCTTTGCTATTAAAGCACAGAAAATTAATAACTTTATATAATAATTATTAAAAAGTTATTTCAAAATATGGTTTTGTCAAAAAATATTCAGAACCGTATTCAAGTTAATCCCAGGTTATTTTCAAAATTTAATACACAAATAAACAAAATGCAACACGTGAGCTGCTAAATTACGCAGTTGAATTGTACTGACATTTCGCAAAATATTCGAATTTTGAAGAGACAGTTTCAATTTCCAAAATTCAAAATTAAAATACGTATGTACACGTAGTAAAATGATAATATTGAATAAATAAGAATAGTTTTGAAAATAATCGATACTTATTCGAACATGGGTCACTGTGATGTAGAAAGTATACAAAAATAAATCAAGAAACGTTGTCATTTTTTAAAATTGTGCACTGTATTCGAATTATTAAATGAAATTATCTAATGAAATGTGAATCTGGAAAATTCAATTTCAAACAGAGTAATGGTACCCAACACTTATTTTTACATATTTTCTTTCATTTTACAAACTACTACTTTTTTTTAAAACATTATGCAAAGCGTCTGTCAATTTCAAAAAGTAGTCAGGGACTAAATCTAGCCAATGAAAACTGATAAAGACATTGGGTGAAGCGCTGTAACGTTCTGTACTGTGGTTAGACATCTCTGTGCACAAGAGATATTTTCAAAAAAAACGTCACAGAGCTTTCGTAATTCATCGTGAAAAATCAATAGCTTCATTCAGGAATTACGCATGACTGATACGTCTTTAAATTTCGCGATTTTACCTTTAGTAGAAGCGCTGTAGAAACAGCCTGCGATTTATAAATCAATAATGATAACTTCGTTCATGATTCTGTCACTAGATGGAACTGTGGTTGCTAAGGACGCTGATAATAATGTTGCTATGAAACATCCGAATTTCGATTAAGGGCCTGTCAATAAATTACATTATGGTGAATTAAAATATTTCGCACTCCTCCTAAACAAAAAGTTTTAAAAAGTAAGTAGGCCTACAACTTTACAACAAAGTATATTAGACTTCTGAGAATGATTTTATGAAGGCATGCAAAGTTTGCTACGGCTCCATCCTCCCCTCACTACGTTTCATTTTTATGTAGTATTGGATGATGTTTTTATAGTGGTAGGGTGATAACACATTTATTTTTAACCAAACACAATTGTGATCAACTACTATCCTCAAATTATCTACAACAATTTGTCTTAAATTCCTTTTAAATGTTGCTGATATGAACGCAATTGGCGAAAATTAAAAACAAATACTGCAAATCCCAATTCAATGATTTTGACCTACATTTTTATTCAACAAATTGTCTTATGATTATGATTAATTAAATAATGTCAAAGGTGAAATCTTCAGAAAAAACTGGATTTAAGCTTATTCCGTCCCATAAAAATTTGGTAATAATATAATTAAATGTAACAGCGTTTGAGTACACTTTTGAAAATCCTTAGCACAAACGATGCATTATAAACACATTTATAATTAAAATTTGCTTAATATTATTAATCGAAAAATATCGCTAAATTGTGTATTATATTTTCCGAAAATATTTATAATAAGTATCAATTAAGGTAACCCCACAGACAAAAGATTTACAAACTGCAATCCGTTATCACGGATTTTAGAAAAATCTACAAAAACGTTTCTATGCACAATCTGATAACCTTCCAAATTTTATAATTTATTTTTTTAAAAAAAGGTCAGAAATCACCATTATGTTCGCTTATCAACTGATACATTTTAGTTTCTATCTTTATACAAAATAAAAAACAAACAGAAGCTTCTGTAACGCAAGATAAAAATTAATGGGTTTGAACAAAATATTAATGCTAGTCTATGCAAACATTTCCTGAGATTTCAAACAATTTCAGCTTTCCCTACTCACAATGTATAAGACCTGAAATTGACCACTAAATCATATTTATACGGTGCGCCATTGTTTTCTTGTGCATTGAAATAACCGAAGTGAGGATTCAGCTTTCTATCGATTTCTTTACAAGAAATATACGTATCGCATTTTCGAGAAAAACGGCGAATTTGCTTAAAGTAACAAGTTGTACATACACATGTATACAAGTTTTGAAATATTACCAGAAGTAATAAATTCAAAATTACAATATATTAAGACTAAAATACGGCCCAAAATGGCAACATTAGTTACAGGGGAGTACTCCATCGCCTTTAGTTCAAAATAATTTAAGGACATATTTTTTGTGTAAGAATTTATGGACACCCTCCTTTAGCTTATCAATTTATAGCCATCCTCTAAGTAACTAAAATAAACTAACAAATATGATGATTTATAAATGCATTAAAGAAGTGTAGGCCATCTTTCTTTTAAAGAAATCGATAACAAGCTGAATCCTCAACCCTGTTAATTCAATGTACAAGAAGACAATGGCGCATCGAATACCATCTGATTTAGTGGCCAATTTCCGATCTTATACAGTGTGATTACGAACTCCTTTGACCTATTTTCACCCCAATTCTGTTGCAAACAATATAACTTTTTAACCACATTGTTCCAAACGATATACCTTTTTAACAGCCCTGTAGATGTTTTGCTTTAGCTTTATTGATTATTAATTAAGTGTGATTAAATCTTATTACGCAGTGGTTAAGCTAGCCTAATGATTTATGCTTTAAGCAAACAATCTGCTTCAAATTAACAATTTGATTTAGAAACGGGTGTGTTGATACAAAACTTTGCATAGCTTAAAACAGTAAATACATGTTTTTAAACAACCACTGTCGTTATTTTTAACAAGTATTTGACTACATACTAAATTAATAATTCAACCTATTGTATGATGATCAATATTAAATTTGATAACAAACAGATTAAAACCATTGATTTATAACTTGATTTAATTACGTGCATTATGTATAATTTAATGTTTAATATACTTTCATAGCGACAATTTCAATTTCAATACGTTACTGTAATTCAGTGTGTTAATCTGTACAGATTTTTGTAGAGCGAATTCATATTTATTACATATTCGCATTTAGTGCGATGGTTGTTTAAGAAATTATGACTCAATAGCAAACGTTTTGTAGATAGTTTTTTTGGAACATTTAATTGTTCATATAAATTCAGTAGTTTGAACTGTAACACCTGGCAATATTGGAAGATAGGTGTAAACTGAAGTGGTTTGAAAAAAAAAGTAATGTTTTCTTTAGATTGCTTTACAGAACGATATTAGTATCGATGTTAAATTTAACACTATGTGATAACACGGCTAAATACCAGATTAACGTATTTAAGGCATCAAAGATTGAAATAGCATTAAGTTTGCAGACAAGTTGCAAGATATCTGAATAGCTATTTACGACATTATAAATGTCTAATATTTAATTATCGTCTAGGGTAGCAGTTAATCAATGTAAAAAGTATTACCACGGACTGTTACAAACAAATCCTATATTCGTAAAAATAAATAACGAAGCTAAGTAGGTACGATATTTTTTCACAATTTTCAATTTATTCTGATTGGTTTTTAATAATTAGTTCAGTGAATTTAACACTTGGACAAATATTTCACTGAGTAATGTTGCTTAACTAAAATGAAATTACGAATAAAAATCTGCAATTCATAATTTCTAAGCACATCACAATGGAACTTACTTTTCAAAAATAAATATGATAATGAGTTAAATCTTTTCTCC
>JAQIXS010002674.1:0-21552 GCA_034700785.1 Rossiulus vilnensis
GCGTTAAAGAACATGGAGTTACAAAGGAGGATGGTAGCCAGGCAGCTCAGTGGTAATTCAACGAATAATTGTAAGTGGTTTTGGCAATTCTAACTCCTGAAATCCGAGCTATAGACCCTCAAATTGGGTCGCTTTGGGCGCATTCGCTCGTGCTGTTGAAACGAACGCTGACCACGTCAAAAGTTTTGATGGCTTTGTGCGAGTAGGAGTAGCCTACTAGGTGTACCTCCACTGACGCTAAGCATTCCTAATGTGTTTAAATGCTCTTCTTCGTGCCTAAGGCTATGCGTTATTATGTAATGGTGTATGTTCTGGATGCATATTAATTCCCGGGACTGCCTTTTCTGTAATGTCTGATTACATGTGCTTTCATACTTCGTACTACTTGTATTGCAAGTTGCGGTAACATTTCCAGCAAAAAAAATTACGTACGATTGGAATGTACCAGGTACCGTAACTAGTTACGCATGTTGTTCTATTGTTTAATACTTAACTGGAAATGCACAAGAAATGCTTGTCAGGGCTGTTTAATTTTTTTTAAAAGTTGTTGATTTTTGGGGTTAATGTAAAGTTTGACCTTAATGTTATGTCAGTTGTCGGCGTTCGCCTCTCAAAATTTAGAGTATGGCAGCGGACTATACCTGCGTTGCCATATCAACTTTTCTTCAACTTGGTTAATTCAAATGCATCAATCTGGATGTTAAATTATTAGCATAATATGGGCCACTCACAAATCTTTGCAAAGTTTCATGACTTAGCCAGCCTACCGTAATTATGATCTTCGAAGAGTATTTTAAAAGCTGCTTTTCTGCAATCTTTTCACATAAGTTATCAACTTATTTCCATTGTCAATTACTTGAATTGTTTTTTACCTTTGAATTTAAAAAAATAGTTTGTGAAAAGCAATTTATTGTGAATTTTGTACTGCATTGTACGAAATTCAATCAATAGGCCTGTTTGGAATTCGCATCTTCATTGCTACGCTCATTTTGTTTAATTGCAGGTGTTTGCCATACATGTGGTGAAAAGGTGACAGGAGCTGGACAGGCCTGTCAGGCTATGGGAAATCTATATCACACTAACTGCTTTATCTGCTGTTCATGTGGTAAGCTTTAAGTCAATTCCTGTAATTTCCAAAATTTCATGCATCTACCAATTGCGATTTTTGAAATAAAGTTTGTTTTCAGGAAGAGCATTAAGAGGAAAGGCGTTTTACAACGTTCATGGGAAAGTCTACTGTGAAGAAGATTATTTGGTAATCAAACAAAAATGAAACTTTCAGTTGCAGTATAAGTCAAATGTGGAAATGGGTTAGATTTGTAAGTATAATCTGTACCTCTTCTAGTATTCGGGATTTCAGCAAACTGCAGAGAAGTGTGCCATATGTGGCCATCTTATCATGGAAATGGTAGGTTTCTTTGTCTTCTCATGATTTGCGAATCTGCTTAATTTGCGAAGTGTATTATTCAGTGCAGTTTTATTGACTTTTCTTCAGATTTTACAAGCCATGGGTAAATCTTATCATCCAGGCTGCTTTCGATGCTGGATATGCAACGAGTGTCTGGATGGTGTACCATTTACGATCGATGTTGATAATAAAATTTACTGTGTAAATGATTATCACAGGTAGGAATATTAGCAGCCGTTCTTAATTTATACTTTTTTTTGCTTAATATCTGACATGTTCGGTGTTTAGAATTCTGTTTTAAAACAAAGTGTAGCAGTATTTCTAATCTAAGGAAGAAACAGCCTAGAATTAGATTTCACAGTATAGAAAGTTTATGAAATATTTTGGACAGGAACATATTGAAGTCGGAACATTGTGAAGCTGTTTTTGTTCATTAGTTATTTGCTGTAGAGGAATTTTCTGTACATTTTCATGTAAATGATAGAGAAATATTTATATTGTTATTCTAAAGATGTAGACATGATGTTTGGATATATTATTCTTTACAGAACGTTTGTTAAAATTTCATTTTGGTATAATATGGAATATGAACAATATGTGATGCATTAGCTATGCCAAAGATTTATCTGTAATTATGTGCATCTAAAGTTTTATGGTGTACTTTTAAAAAGGGCTGTGTGCCATTTCTAATATGATGGCGTTTTTTATAAATATGAGTTAGCCAATTGAATCTTACTTGGTAATTTAACAGCGATTGATATGAAATTGATTAATGGTGAATTTTTGTTAGCGATTAAGCGCATAATCTTACACAGCTTTCATACTGGCTTTAACAAACTTAATGGAATTGCTTATTAATGTAACACTGGATTATGGGTTAGCAAGTTGTGTGGGCAGGCAATACTCTTAGTAAATATTGGGTTTGCTGAAGCAATTTATAACTAATAAGTATTGCTGCAAAGATAATTTACTAGAACTACTCTGGTTTTGTGAGAGGAAATTGTGGATTCTGCGATTGTAGCAATACTTGCTCATTATCTTGAAGTAGGCCTTCTTTCTATCGCAATATTAACTCGTGGATGGGGGTTTATTCTATTTAACAATATCACTTGCTAGGGTGCCTTATCTCTGTGGACGTTGCTGCACATTCTAGACAATACTTTGGTGGTTGGGAAATCTCAGTAATATTTTCAACGATTGCATGCCATTTCATTGCGCAAAAGAGGTAAACGTGTATAACGAGTTTAAAGTTTACTGCCAAGTGAAACATCGTTTCCGTTTTTCTCATCTTTTTTGCAGAATGTTTGCACCGAAATGCGGAGCTTGTTCGAAAGCAATAACTCCAGTTGAGGTATTTGTGTATTTTGCACTCTTGAGCAGTTGGCTGTTTACTGTTTTAACTCACGTGTACCAAGAAAGCTTGGGAGCGCCTTTCCTAATTATCTTGGTTTTGATATTACTTTTTTCTTTGCTTTTGATGGGCTATATAAACACTATAAATCAAATTTAATGTTTGCAAAAGTATTAATATTGATATCATTTATCAGATTTCAGATTGTTATTGTCAAGATGCCCATTTTTTATTATAATTTTACTCAGTTAATTTGTTTATTCAAATTACAAACTCAAAAGTTTTTGTTTAACATAACCGTTCAATAACTTTGTTGTGATCATTGATTATCGATCATTCTTTGAGCTTTTGAAACTGCAATAAGAATCATTTTGCCAGTATTTTTTTACTCTGCATAATTTTTTTTCTGGTATCTAGACGGTTTTTGTCTTATTATGGCATTCTTATTGCGTGTATTTTTTAATATTTATTTTGAAATGATTCTCTACTCCCATTTTAAATTTAAGTGGTCGATATTTAACATTTGGGGAATATCTGCATCCTGTTTTCAAGATTATTTGCCTGAAGCACAAACTTTGCATGAACGACTAACATGGGTTTCTTTATGTTAATCATCTGAACTATAATCTTCTGCATGACCTCTGTAAATTCATCATTTATTCAAACGTATGATCTCATAAATGAATAGTATACTTCTCAGAGAAATGTGTGAATATGCATTGAGTTTGTTTATTACAAATAAGTTTACCTTCAGATTTTAAGCAATTGCTTCGTTTTACTAAAGGCTACTTTTGTTTCAGACTTAAAATTTCAGATGATCACTAATAGTTATACTTTAATTTTCAGTTTATTGTTATTTGAAAGTGATTAGAATGGGCATATTTTAATCGTGCATAAGTAATCATTTTTAATAGCAAATATAATGATTTACTGATTAAGTGAGGGTGCAATTGATTCCAGTATCTTTTTTACCTTGCAAATTCTGTATTAGGGCACAATTGAGATAAAATTATGATCGTAACCCCCAAGAAATATCCTGTTCTGCTTTTGTGCTAAGTGTAACTAAAGAACACTTGTCATAGCTTTCCATTTTAATGATTTGTTAAACAGCATGCATTTCGCTTAAGTGACAATTTTTGCATGAGTGCCAGTTAAACAATCCTAAAATGTATACAGGCCACCAGTAATGTTACAGTTAATAGTTTAATTGAAAATACACTGTACCTGTTGTGAAAGTGTCTTCACTGCTCAATTTAATTCGTTTTATGGTCTTGCCAAAACTCTGTATTAAGCAATTTTACGTTTTTATAGGGCACAGAAGAAACCGTACGTGTAGTATCCATGGATAAAGATTTCCATGTGGATTGTTATGTTTGTGAGGTCTGTATCACATTTTTATTTTTACATTATTTGAATTAAATAATGCAACAACACAGCGTACATTGTGACGGATTAATTTTGCAATTTGACATTTTTTCCATAAACGTCTGGTGTTCTTTTTGGACTGTTAACCCTTTCAAATTACAGTATTCATTCAGTTTATAGGTTTAATGTTCGACTTGCTTTGTTTTAGGATTGCGGGATGCAACTTACTGATGAACCAGATAAGCGATGCTACCCATTAGAAAATCACCTGCTGTGTCATTCGTGCCACATTGACCGCTTGGATAGGCAGCGACGACCATCTCAAATGGACAGTCTTTGATGAATGATAAAAGGCAACTCATTAAGTTTCATTTTTATGTGCATCATGCAAGTTGACATTTCTTGGTCCAATGCGATTATCCTTATATAGTTGCCTTCTGTGCTACACTAACTCATCTTCATTTAGAATCTTATTGGTATTACAGAACCAGGCTTTTTATAGCTGCAGCTGTCTGCCCCCTTTTTGCCAAATTTTAATCTTTTTGTCATTGTCCCATTTTTGTATTTATATCGTTTCATTTGTGGTCGTTATACATTGCTTCTGATTAGGTAACTCTACTCATTCACAGTGAAAACTTTTTTTTATTATTTTATAAACGTTTGGAACTTAGTGACATAGCATACTTAAGTGGTATCTACTTTACATTCCTCTTAATTGGCAGGTGCAAGCAACACATGCCGTTATTTGTGAATTAAGCTTTGGCACTTTGAGTGGATCATCATGAATTGATATTTTGCCAAAAATTAACCATTAAATTCCCTTATGAAATTAATACTGCAGAATTTGAGTTTCATCATAAGCGCTCTATGCCTTAAAAGCTGTACTTTTATGCCAAAGGTTGACTCTGGCTTTCTCTTTAGCATTATTAATAGCAGTAAATTATAATTCCTTAAGGATTCAGATAATCATATTTGAATTCTGCAGACCCATTTTGTCACATGTTGAGGCCAGGGTTCAGTTCCCATTCTAGGTATATCTAATACTAAGCCTTAACGATCAACAATACTGTCAAGATCAACGAATCTATTCTTTTTAATGCAAGTGTTTACGTAAAACTGACATACAGTGTATGGAGAGTTGAAATTCAGAAGGGTCAAAGTGCCAGAAATTCAAAATTAGTTACGGTATGCAAAATGATATATATAAGAACGAAGTCTAACAATATTCAACAGGGTAAAAGTGCAACACATGTTTATAGCAGTGCATAACGTTTTTCACAAACATACTTTTGGCATTTAGACCCGTTTGAAATTCAACTTGTCACAAGGTGAGCTCTGCACTTTTCACAGTGTATGCAAATATTGTTAGAAGATTATAAGCTACTCAAATGTTGGGTGCGATAAGTAGTGTGTTGTCCTCCAGGGTTCACTTCCTGCTCAATCTGCAGTAGGGTTGCCTTGCCAGTATACGACTGAATGTTCAGATCAAATGTGAACTGTTACACTTGCTGGTAATGTTTTGCCAGTAAACGCAACTGTGCCATGAATTTAAAAATACTCTGAAATTCTGTCATTATAGTGGGATCTGAATAAGCCTGATTATGAGACCAACTGTAATTGAATGAATGGATCTTTTCTTAGTTTTAAAGGTCTATTTCTGAGGAATGGTGTTAATAGCCATCCTGTGGAAGTTTTTGTTCCTAATGATCAAATAAGCCTATAACTTGTAAGATTGCCTGTTAATGTTGGCTACATAAGGGCGATCAGATTGGTGGTTAATGCATTTTGCCCTTTGTGTTCTTCATTACATTTGAGTTCACAATTTATAACGTTTTAAAATACCCTTTCCTGTGGGAGATTAATTTCCATTCGTTTAATACTCAGTATAATGTAATCTGCCAGATATAACCTCCATCTATTTCTTGTTTAAATTGATAGTTCTTCAATATCATTTGAGTTCGTCATCTGTCACTTTCCTGACTTTTCAGTAAATTGTGGTAAAAGTACTTAAATGACTGCAAGGCTTAGATTTTAATGATACTTAGTACTGTAACAGTTAATGATTCTACATTAGCACGTAGACAACTATTAATCCTGCAGTTTGTCTACAGTCTTGTTTTTATAAAAACCGGTTAAATACTCGCAATTTCATCAGATATTAGGCTTTTGGATTGTTTGTGGCCAATTCAGGCTATTGTACCAAGTCTTCATTGTGTATATTATGATATTAAATGTTAAAGTGAAATTTAATGTCAGTTTAATTGGAAATGTAATGTAATGTATTTTCTATAATAGCTTGCCAGTAAAAGCTATGTGCAAATATATTTCCCCCACTAAACATCACTAAAGTGTGACCATTATATTTGTAAACCAAACTGTCACATCGTCTATATTTAATAAATATAAAATTAATATTAACATAAAAGTAAACATAAGATTAATGCAACTACTAAAATTTAATCATGTCAGGCTAGCACAGTATCCCTGTAGTTTCCACGAAGTAGGAAATGACTCGCATTAGTAGTTCACCTCCCAAGAACTCGATTTGCTGACATAAGTAAAAAATCATTTTGTATCTTGCTATAGGCAAAATATTTAGTCTTAAATAATTAACTCACCTGCAGAGGCTCTTTGAATTCCAGCCAGTCTGAAAGCCAAATTGGCAACACCCTCATTGTGTGACATTTAAAGTGTGCGGGGCTGAGACACAATAAATTACTAACGAAATACACAAGTTTTTGTGCAGTAGTTTGGTCACCTTCCATTGTACAAGTAGAATGCTAAGAAGAAATTGTTTGTAAAATAAGCAGTTAATTTCTTGGCGTGAAGTCAATTTGTAGATGACAGGAAATATATTTACTGGTCTGAACATCCATAAGGGCCTTCATTGGTCGAAAAAGCATCATCGCAACCATCGTTATTGGGAAAAATGGAGATTGAATTACCAGACATATACATAATTATAAGGTTTATGGTCAATTTAAGGGACTGAGTGCAATGTTCCACGATTTCTGAGAAGAGTAAGTGGGAATTTCCAATTAAAAACCTTAAAATGGGATAGGCAGTTATGGTCTTAATACTCCAAGCTATTTATTTTACAGTATTTCCCACACTGTTAGTTCCAATGACAGTATTAGAATTAAGACTATGGTACATGTATTAGGTTGCTCACAAACCTTAACAATTAATTTATCTTCATCATTCATTGTAAATACATCATAAGCTTGAGCAGTGGAAACGCTATATCCTGATGGAGATTCTTCATCATTAACTATTTTTAGCGAAAAATATTAGTTGAAGATTTTAAAGTCCATTTGTTATTTTATAACAAAACAAAAGAAAGAAAAAAAACTTACGTCAGAGTTCATTCAATGTGTACCCAATAGAAGATAAAAGTACAGATAACTTAAGTGTGCAACATAATTATACTGTAAGTGCACCCCATTTTATCACTCCTTTATCGAATTCACCACGTGACTTCTCATTGTGTCACACTTAAGTCTTGCAAATTGGGTGGTGATTAATTAAGAAGTATAATTTATATTCATTTTGCAACAAACGTCCCATTCTATAATGGTCCAATTTCACTATGACAGTACTTAGAAACAGGAATGTAACATATTTGGCCAAATTTCTTGCTAAATAAGGGAAATTAAATAGCCCGAGGCCGTGCTCTTGGACTGCAGTAATTGGTGATGGAATCCAAGAAATTGAGTTATCTGAAGTTCCTGAAGGGCTAGAAAAATGCAGACACATAACTGGAAATAGGTACAACTGAATTTTTTACAATACATTTTTTAATGCATGTAGGTATGCACGAGTCGAGACGAATTATTCTGTCTGAAAATAACGTGGTAATACAGTTTGGTTCGATTTTGTGGCTCGCATGTTTGCAGCATAATTGCGCCACTTCTTGATGCAGAGGATGTCCATAAGACTTGCTGAAGGCTGCTGCTCAACAAACTGCAGTGCTGTTTCTAGAGCCCTAAAACCTTTTTCGTAAGTCATCTTCTTTTTAATCTCCTTCTCAGAGTCGCTCTCATAGTTATCTTTGTTGATTACTATATCCGCGATTTCGTCGTCATTCAACATGGGCTCCTCGTCATCTTGAATCCACTTGTCCACGTCGTCGGACGAAACATCCTCCAAACCGGGAATTTTCTTAATGAAAGAAAGAAAGTCAAAGGGGGGCTCGGCAGGGTTTTCATTTTCGGATTCAGATGCGACTAGAAGTTTATTCCAACCACTCCTCAATACATCAGATTGTACCAATTCCCAGGCTTCTGCGGTCCAGTAAATTACGTTTTTTAA
Organism: Rossiulus vilnensis; assembly: GCA_034700785.1. NCBI lineage: Eukaryota > Metazoa > Arthropoda > Diplopoda > Julida > Julidae > Rossiulus > Rossiulus vilnensis. The sequence goes on from JAQIXS010002674.1 coordinate 8,436, forward strand.
ATCGATTCCTTTAATGAAACTTGCGATGGTTTCACAATCCTCGTTGCGCTTATGGAGAAGAATTTCCTGCAGAAGCAATTGTCTGTATTGCCGTTTAAAGGTTTCGATAACCCCTTGGTTCATCGGCTGAAGCAAAGTTTTCACATTGGGAGGTACACATAGAAATTTCACTGCTACACCTTCACCTTTTAGGCGTTCTGTTGATGGGTGATATGGGGAGTTATCCAATAGAAAAAGGGCCTTTCTTTCAAGATTTTTGAACTCTAAGAACTGATTCACCTGTGGCACAAATTGTTCCGTGAACCATTCCTTGAATAGCTCGAAATTCATCCACGCACTTTTTTGACTTCTATAATAAACTGGCAGTACACTATCAGGGATGTCCTTTAATGCATGAGGCTTGGCAGATTTGCCAATGACCATCAAAGGTAGACGATGGTTGCCAGAAGCATTGGCACAGGTCATAACTGTCACTCTTTCTTCACTTCTTTTCGTACCATGCACATCTTTCTCATCCCTGCCAGCAAGGGTTTTTGATGGCATCATCTTGAAGTTTAATCCCGTCTCGGCACAACTGTAGATTTGATCAGCAGTATATCCTTCCTTTTCTTTCAAAGTCTGAAACTCTTTAAGTAAAGCATCAGCAGAACTAGCACCAACAGGCAATCGTTCCCCTGAGAAATCATGCAGTCGAACACCGAACCTTGCCTTCCACCGGAATAACCAACCATCACTAGCTATGAATTTGTCTGCCTCTTCTGGAAACCACTTTGATAAAACCTTTGCTTTCTCTTGAATTATCGAACCAGTCATGAGCTTTCCTTTGGCCCTCTGCTGAACATACCAAATGTGTATTGCTTCGGAAGTTCTGGGAAATTCTGATAGTTTCATGGATTTTCGATCAAAAACACATGGTGACGTTGATGCATACTGTTCAATTTGCCGCCTGTTACGCCGCCAATCACCAACCGTTGTTCCTGAAACTCCATAGTCGATTGCGATGTTGCACAACAATTCGCCATTATCAGACCTCTTTATGGCCTCCAGTTTCTTTTCGATGGAGATCACAACACGCTTCCTTTTTTCCGACATTTTGCTATCCTGAATCGCAAAAATGAAAGAAACTGTACACGTATACACCGCACGATAATCGACTGCAACGTCGCGCAGCAACTCACTTTTTATTATCAAGATTTTATCAGAATGTCGGATAACGGACATCGGATTAACCGATGTCTGGAGCGTCGTAACAAGCAGGGGACCTACAGGGAGGAGCGGCGAGCTCGAAGGTGCATGTTCTGCGCGCTGGTTCAACAAGTTATTTTCGAACAAAATAATTTTGTAAATGAGTGGTCACTCGTTCATACTTATTTTACCTACACTTGTAGGCCTACCTATCTGTTTAATTTTGCTTTCTATTATCCGATTTAGGGGCCAGTCATAAAAGACGTCCTTGAATTTTACAGAATTTTGTTTCACCCTACACCTGTCTGGTCCAATTTGGAAAAAAACTTTTCAGATTGAGCAAAATACTATACATAGTCTGTTTATTTTTGTAAATATTATATCAGTTCTGATATATATTTTTGTATGGTTTACCCATAGTAAGCAGTAAACCAGGATGTTATTTTTTCAGTTTTCAATCGGTTCTTTCAATATTAAATTCGGAAATTAAAACTGATATCCGGACATCCTCTTTCTTTGAACTATCCTTCAACTCCTGTCCCCCCACCACCACCATTCCTTCCCCTTGAATGACCTTTTAATCGGAGTCTCAATTACTTCAGATAATCGAGCTCCCATTTTTCTCCCTAAATAAGTTACTGAATGTTTTTTCCCATTCAAGTCCATTTCGAAATTGTTTTCAAAAACGTGTTAAGTGCCATGAATTGTGCAAGCAAAACCTTATACTGTATGTTCAACACGTTTTGTACCCTAATAAATATTTTAAACACCTTCTCTAGTGGGAAAAAGGGCAGCAGTTGTTTTTTATCTGAAACACAACCAGGTTCCATGGTCCCAACTTCGAATAATCTTGCTTTATGTCCACTTAATAAAGATTGCTTCCATGTCCATGCACAGGATTTGAAAACTGGGGAAGTAATGGTTTGGCAATCTTTAATGATGACACAAACTATTTTGTATGTATGTATCCAAATTTAGATGTGCATTTGTTTCTTGAAAATGGTAAACAAAGCAGTAATGTTTAGCTAGGAGACAGTCCCAAGTTAATAATTTATTCAAAACAACATACATCTAATAATGAAAATCTGGTGTGACATTTTAGTGATTATTTGCAAAAAGAAAACATCTTTCAGGTTACAGCAAGAGACCACCTCCAGAAAATTCGATTCTCTGAAAACAAAAAGTCCAGCTAAGTTTCCATTTAAAATGGGGTAAAAACATTTGTTTTTAAGTTTGCTCACCTGTTGGGCTTCCACAAATTCAAGCCAGTCTGAAGCATGTGTTGGTAGCAATCCCATTGATTGACATTTATAGAGTGCAAGAGCAAGGCAGGCTACATTGCCAACCAGATAAACAAATTTCTGTGCAATATTTTGGTTTCCTTCGATCATTCGGAATGCTAGTTAATTGGAAAAGAAACTATATATATCCATGTTTTTTCCCCGTTTCAGATGTGTAATTATCTAAATAAATTGAGTACTATTTTGAATGGCCAGCAGGGCTTTCACAGGTCGCAAAAAGAGCATCCCAACCATCATTATTGGAAAAATAGAGATTGAATTTCCAGCCATGTACATAATGAAGAGATTCATCGGTACTTGCTTCAGTGGACCAAGGGCAACATCCCAAGATTTCTGGAAGTGCAGTGTGATAAAATGATCAAATCATCATGTGGGTAATCAGATTTAAATTTGCTACGTCTCGTTTTATGTGACATAAAAAAATGAAAAATATAAGTTTTTTTCAGCTTTCTTCGTGGAAAGTGCTAAACAGTGCCTTACTTGCTGCAAATTACTGTTTTGAATATACACACCTTGACAATTAATTTATTATCTCCATCTTTTGCGATTTCTGAATTGGTTTGTGGTGAAGAAGAACAATATCCTGGTGGAGATGGTAGGTCAGTCGCCCTCTCTCCTTTACTGTTTTAAACGAATTAAATTATGCCATATAGTGTAGGTCTACATGTACACAAACTAAACGTTTACGTAATACGCAATGGTTCGCAATACTTCTGTATTATATTTTCTCCACGACACACATTTTATAGAGTAATTTTACGATGAATTTCATGAAATTGATACCTTTTTGACGAGAAATCCAGGGCCCATTTGGACCGTTTAGCCACTGTTCGACTTACTAAAGCCATTGGAACGTACTAAATTTACTGCTTTTTCACCGAAATACAAATTTTATGTCTATGATTAAACTATCGCACTGCCTAAAATACGTTTCCAAAGTAATGTCGTTGTAGATAAATAAAGGAATTAACGATAATCACGGTCACTCCACCACCGCAATTTGTTCGTTGTTCACTTGTTCGGGAACACTGCAATGAATTCTGGGTAGATGTGTAGACGACGGTCAGTGCCAGTGGTCACTGACGAAAGCTCGTACTCACAAATGTGCTTTTGAAATTAATTCTTATTTTACTGATTTCATTTCAGACTAGTTTTCTGGGAACACAAACGCCTAAATAAACATGGACGTTGTTGCTGAGGTATGAATTACATTATTTTAAATTATGTATTTATAGCCGAAACTAAGCTGTTATCGTTTCGGTCGATCATCCACAACGTGGTTGTCAGACCCATGTCTATCGTCAGACGTCTATAAATTTTCATTTGGATTACAGTATCTAGAATGGTGTCATCATTTAGCAAAATATTAACTACCCATACTGCAGCTTTTGATTTTTGTCATTATCTTTAAGTTATGTTTCAGATTATCGCTGTGATGAGTTATTCTAATTTTTCTTTGTAGAGTGATCTGGTAGCAAAGGATCTTCCCAAGGCTTTAGGGTTTTACAGAGACGTTAAAAACAATGCGGAAAGTGTCACGGCCTCTGTAAAGACCCTTATAAACCGTTGTAAATCTGGGGAACTTGAAACGTCCAAGGTCTGCTCTTATTATGAGCACAAGCTATTTTAACATCTGTATTTGAACCAAAACCGAGACTGACTCTTAACATGGCCTGTTTTTCAAATATCAATTCCAGGGTATTAGTTTCTTGGAATTAAAATGTCACCTGCTGCTAGATTATATGATAAATTCGTCATATATTGCCTTGCAAAAAACATACGGGGAAAAAATCGAGGGTGACCCAGCTATTATGAGATTAGCAGAAACTAGAACGGTGAGTAAGCAAGCATTGTATTTGAGAGAAAAATTATTCATTTAATGCCTGAAACCCTTGAAGCCAAAAGATATGCGTAGGATTTATTTTAATTAATCTTTGCAGGTATTGGAAAGAATGCGACCTATTGAGCAAAAGTTAAAATATCACATTGACAAAGTAGTGAAATCTGCTGCAGGAATCAGTAGTGAAAAAGATCCCCTGCGATTTGCAGCCAATCCGGATAATTTAATGAATAAAGTATGTCCCCCTAATGCTTTTTCATTCCTTGTCTCGTTATTTGACAAGACGTAATAAACCCTTCACTGAATTGTAGTTGCAAGGTGAAGATTCTTCAAGTGACAGTGATGGTGATTCAAAGAAAAAAGAATCAAGGGCTTATGTGCCTCCAAAATTGGCTGCTGTACATTATGGTAAGATATTTCTGCTGCTATTTGTTTAGACTTTAGAGTATAGGTTGTCACAACTTATTTTTGATTTTTACGTAGATGAGGATATCCCAGTTGATGAGCGTAAACAAAAGGCTTTTGAACAAGCTCGAAAGAAAGCATTAAGCAGTAGCATTATGAGAGAACTGAAAGCTGAATATGATGAGGGACCAGAAGAAATTTGGGTACGTTTAACACTGGTCATTTGTAACTATTTTAAGAACTATGTAAACCTCTTTTTAATATTGAAAGAATCATGGTAGGGTTTTTATAGCATTTTTTTAATGAAAACGTACAGTACAATATAATTATAATAAGTGAAGTAAAGGATCGAATTTATATATAACAATAGCTTGGTTTCTAAAATGTGAGGAAGCATATATATATTACTAAAACGAGGTAAATAAAATAGTATATTAAAGTATATGATGTAATGTGCAATAAGGGTCTACATAAATTATACAATGTCAAAAACTATGAAAGGATAAATGTTCGCAAATATTCTTCAGTGAGTGACTTAAGAAATGATACTAATGTTTTAATATATTTAAGGATGCAACTAGTGCAGAGAAGAAATTCAGAGACTCCAGACTTAAGCAGAAGATAGAGTAAGAGGCATTTATTTTATTTAGGACTTTATAAAATATTAAATATTGGACAAAATAATTGAAGTGTGTAATGCATTTTTATATTTTTTAGATATGAGGAGGACTATTTTGTCAGGTTAAGCGTATCTAAAAAGGAAAAGGTTAGTATCTTTTATAAATTGTGTTGTTTTATGTCGGTAATGTACTTTGAGGGATTTTAATGGTATTCTTGCATTACAGCACCGAATGAAAAGCACTATGTCTTCATCTGGCATTGAAAATCTCACTCATTTCGGTGATATAAGTGCCCTTGCAGCTGAGGAGGGTGTATGTATACACATGTTAATATTTTTGAACAAGTGGCCATTAATTACATTTCCAATTAAACACATTTTTAAAATTAATTTTTAGGATGCAGTTCTGCCAAAAAGGAAAAAGCCTAAAATGGATAAAAAGGTTTATATTATTTCTGTAATTTTGAACATTATTAGTTGGCTATCATTTCCCAAATAATTTATACTAATGTGCATTTTAAACTTGTTTTTTTTTTAAGGGCAAAAAGAAATTCAAAAAATGTAAGTGTCAATCTTATCTTTAACAAATCTTACTATTAATAATTATCCTATAATTATTGATATACTTTGTTCGTTACAGCATTTAAGAAGAAGAGGCACCATTAATCGTAATTGAGCTTTTTAGCAGCTGGATTTCTGTATTTTATTTCAAACTACAGTGTATATGAAATGTATTTGCAAGATTTGATTTTATGAGCAGTCATTAAATTTATTGCATTTTAAAAAAGTTATGGAAAAATTGAATTGTGATAATTTTAAAGCTGAGCTGCAAAATTATGCGGTTTGAAACTATTTTCTTGGCTAACAAACCTTAGCAAAACTGCAATGCTTATTATCTTTTAATAAAAATCAAATTATTAGAAAAGCCTACCAATTGCACAATTTCATTAGTTAACAGTAATCTGACACAAATGATTGAGCATTCTTTATTTTGGCTAAACTAGTTTTGAATTATCTGGTTTAATTGAATGAGCTTTAATAAGTTCCAATCTGAGGTTGCCGTTATGTATGTGATTATTTGAATTATCTCATTTGTGAGATAGGATCTGCTTCCTTGTAATTTCACCTCCATCCCTTGCCATTGCACTTGTTTAAGCAAACAAACAAAAAGTATAAGTTGAAATTAATTTTTACCATTATTCTTCACAATCATATCTTCAGCTCCAAGAAATTCATTGTAAATTTGAATTACATGTACATTTGGTCTCTTCCTTTTTTGTGCTGAACTGTTTTGAAATTGGCGCCTTTTACGTTACGCTTTAATAACTGATGACGCAATTCACCGCTTGGCAAGCCTGCGCATGCGCAACTCAAGCCATTTAAAGCAAAATGGAAGATCCTTTGCATCAACTCGGTAGGAAAAGTTACTAATTTTTTTCCCATTTTAAGCGGAACTTGTTTGCTTTTAGGCGTTAATTGTTTGTTAAACGTAATACTTCATAATTTAGTCTCAACTGTGCAACGCTATAACGTCAACAATTGGCATTCTATTGCGCAAGCTAAAGCGCAATTTTCTTCACCAGTTGCTGGGTGTTGTGTTGCATTCAACCTTGTGAAGTTGTGATGCACGGCATCATACTAATTGTGATTAATAAATGCTGATTTATTCTCTAAATTTAGAACGATAATTTGTAATATTATCCGTAATTATTGATTTTACCTAGACTTTTCAGTACTGGCAATGGTTACTAATTGCTTCTATTGAATTAGGTGACAGAATGAACAGCTGTTCATTTGAATTCAATTTTTATGAATTCTTCTGGGTCTGATTTTAATAGTTGCAAACGTTTCAGAGGCGTGCAGAAATGTGACGCAGTTTTGCATAAATGTGAACTGTTTTGTTTTGGTATAGATATATGCAGGGTTTGCCGGTCTGAGGGATCACCAGACAGGCCGCTTTATCACCCTTGCATCTGCCGAGGAAGTATCAGATACATTCATCAAGAATGTCTTGTCCAGTGGCTGAAATACAGCAAAAAGGAATACTGCGAATTATGCAGTCACCGCTTTTCTTTTACACCTAGTAAGTGCTTTATTATGTTGCTATGGATACAGCAATTAACGTTATGAATTTATAGCCACATCATGGTTGCTATTAATTAGAAAATAAGAGCTTTGATGAAATCCAGTATACAGTTCAAGGGGACAAAGTTCATGACGTTGACATTGGCTCTAATGATTGATTGTTTAATTAAATTGCTCGCTGAGAATGTAATTTCTTACAACTGTCTAAAAATAAACTGAACAATAATCCTTTTAGATCCACTGTTTAGTGTCCACCATAAATGTTTGTATAATAGGTTTTTTGCAGGTTTATTTTTTTCAAATATTTACAAAGCCGCTTCATTTCATATTTGTAGTCTATTCTCCCGACATGCCCAAACGCCTACCAATTCGGGACATTATTAGTGGACTGTTTACTAGTGTGGGTAGAGCAATTAGATATTGGTTTCACTACACTCTCGTAGCATTTGCGTGGCTCGGTGTTGTACCTCTTACAGCATGTAAGTTTTGGCGTACTTTATAGCTTTCAAGACTTAAGCTAAAAGCATGCCCACATTGCAAAAGAATTACTCGCACATTTTTGCTTCAAGTACTTATAATAATTGTTAAATTTATTTTTCCCAATGTAGGATTGGTCGTCCATTAAGGTTTCTGTTTTTGTTTATAATTTCAAAATGTCTCGTTTATCGATAAAAAAATTGAAGAAATTTGAGAATAACTGCAACGTGTCCGCCTAAGACAGGGCTTCTGCGGTTTGTGCAACGTTTTTTTTTCTTCAAATTTATTCAATTTCTTATCAATAAACGAAAATTTTGAAATTATAAACCAAAGTTGAAACCCTAGTAAACGATGAATTCTACATTGGGTAAAATGAATTTAGCAATTAATATATTTTTTTGTTGCATTGTGGGCATGCTTTCGGCTCAGCCTTAAACAATGTTGGCTTTCTAACTTTTAAAATGGGACTTATTTAATGAAATTTGCACTGTATATTTCACAGGCCGTATATATCGATGTCTATTTACTGGATCTGTGAGTTCAGTATTAACACTACCCTTAGATATGCTGTCAATGTAAGTTGTTTCTTTCCTGTACCCGTCTTTATATGACATTTTCTCTTTTTGAATTATGAGTAATTTGCATCGTGTCTACTTTCTTTGCATTACATTTTAGGGACAATCTGATGTCAGATAGCTTTCAAGGCTGCATTGTAGTGGTGTGCACCCTCTGTGCTTTTATTAGCCTTGTTTGGCTAAGGGAACAGATTCTCCATGGTGGTGGTCCGGAATGGCTGGAGCAGGATCCTGTTGGTGAAGTAATTATCTTTTCTTTTAAGTCAATATGGGTAATTAATTTGTTCAAGTTCTGTATCATTTGCTGACATGTATCGTTTGTACATGTTTTTAGCCCCAGAATAATAACATCCTTTTTGGATTTGGCATACCTGGTCCTGCTGGCGATGGACCGGTAGTTCAAGGGCCTGAAAATCAGCCGGCACCTGCTCAGGAACAGCACGAACCTCCTGTTGAAGGTCACGAAGGTGTCAATGTGGCCGTTCAAGTTGGGGAGCCACATATTGGCTTAAATAATGCAGGAGCTGCAGCTGATGAGGCGAATAATGAAGCCCAAGGTACATACCAAAAAAAAAATACACATTTCTCATGGAAATCTGAAAAAAGTAATCTTTGAAGCCTTTCTTTTTTCATTTTTACAGATGACAATAACTGGAATCCCATTGAATGGGATAGGGCTGCTGAAGAATTAACATGGGAAAGGGTACTGCTCAAATGCTTCTATAATTCCATACATTTAGTAGACATTTTGTATAGCAATAACAGAACAAAAATATTTAATATTTCATTTTTAAAATTTGTATGCATGGGGTTAAGGCTGTAGATATGCAGAAAATCGTAGAAATGTTAAGCATTACTCTAATTGGCTTGATTTATAATTATTATAGCTACTTGGTCTTGATGGTTCTTTGGTATTCCTGGTAAGTTGAAAGAAATTCAGTCCAGATAAGATTTATTATTTGCTATAACTTTTGGAGAAATTTTAACAGAATAATTGTGTAATACCTTTGGTTTACTGCTTTGTAATTCGATATAACATATAATCCTTTTTAATGAGAATTAATTGCAATATTTGAGTTGTACAGGGATATGTACAGAAATCAAGCATTGTTCTTTAGCTTATAAAATAATCTGAAGTCTGATAAACATTACATAACTCAGAGGCACTTTACGATTTGTTTGAAAAGTTCACATATTATAAATTGCATTTTTGAAAAATAGCTTTTTTTCCTCGAATAGTAACTGTTTGGTCACGTAATAGTTCACAAAATGAAAAACTGTACTCAAGTTTTAGAAATTTGAAATGCCAAAAATTCTAAATGTTGATTTTTCGATTTTAGGAGCATGTGTTTTGGGTGGTCTCGTTGAACACGCTTTTCATAGTTGTATTTGGTAAGTTCCTAGTTATGATTTGTTTAATATTTTAAGAGTTCGTGATATTTATGAGATTTTATCTTTAGCATTCTGTCCTTACCACATTGGTCATTTTGCCGCTGCTGGCTTCAAATTGAAGGACTATGTAAGTTATGACCAGTTTTGAAACTTACACTTAGTGCAATGATCTTGCTTTAAATGATCACATGCTTTTCAGGTTACTGCTTCACATTTCGAAGGTTTGGTGACGACTTTGTGTGGCTATGTTGTAATTGGTGTCTGCTTGGTGTTCTTGCATACATTGGCATCTTTAGTAAATCTTGGAAGGTATGCCAATCTTTTGAAGTTGACGACTATCGTAAAATGCCATAGGAATATTTCCAATGTTGCAACATTTATGCGTTTCGAATATTTATAGAACAAAAAGGATATTGGGACTATGTTACGTAGTCGTCAAAGTGTCGTTGCTGATGGTGCTTGAAGTTGGAGTTTTCCCTCTCATTTGTGGGTGGTGGATGGATGTGTGTTCCTTGTCCCTTTTTGATGCCACTCTAAAAGACCGTGAAGCGAGCTTCAGAATGGCACCTGGGACCTCCATGTTTATTCATTGGTTGATTGGCATGGTGTGCGTCTTTTATTTTGCTTCGTTCATTCTCCTGCTCAGAGAGGTGCTGAGGCCGGGTGTTCTTTGGTTTGTGAGGAATCTGTCTGATGCCGATTTCAATCCGATTCAGGAGGTGAGATTTTACTATATTTTGTGTTAGGAATCATACTCTTTTTTCGATTGTGTAATTTTTGAAATACATTCTGAATTTCACAAAAATTATAATGTTCTTGTGAGCTAGCTTTATCTCCACTTGCCTTGAAAATCATTCAGTTTAAGACAGTTTTGATACATAACTGCAAAGGTTTCAATTATCCCCATGTATTCCCAGTATGACTGACAACATTTTCTATTCGGTTTAATGTTTCCTAGATGATCCATTTGTCCATTCTTCGACACACTCGGAGGTTTTTGGCCTCCATGGTAATCATAGGGACAATTATCATAGTTATGATGTGGATTCCAGTAATAATGATCAAACGGTTTTGGCCGGGATTTTTACCCTATCACGTCGTTTTGTCAAGGTAATTTCGCCAAATCAAATGTGTTTCAATTTAGTTTTATAAAGAAAATTAGCTAATAGTTTCCTTAACTTTAGTGACACTCCTGTCAGTGAGTTACCGTTAGAACTCCTGCTTTTGCAAGTGGTTTTCCCGGCATTACTCGAGCAGGGTCATACCCGGGTGTGGTTGAAGAAAGTGATCAAAGTGTGGTGTATGATGATATCATGGTGCTTGGACATTCGCTCGTACTTGCTCGGCGATAATCCGCAAACTGAGCAGGTGCGTGCCACATTCTTAGTACTGCTGATTTGCTTTATTGTGAACAAAGAAGCATTGTCTAAAACTATCAAACTCGATCGAATCTTTTAAGCATTACACTTTCATGTCTCTCGCAAATCTTTACCCATCAAGTACAGTATCTGAAAATGGATGCATATTCTGGAAAATTGAAACTTTTTTTTGAAGATCCAGTATAAGACTGGAAATTTTGAGTCATTGCTGCCAAACTTGCTTTGCTAGTGACTTAAGAAGCAAAGTTATGAAAACAGGAATTCACCTTTGTGGTAAAATTTCTTAACATAGGCTGAAAACGAAGAAGCACAAGATCCGAATGCACCTGTTCAGGAACCAGTGAATGAAGTCATTCCACCTGCTGCACCTGAGGTGGGAAATGCTAATTTTCCAAGGGGTGCACTTGGGGCCGAACACCATGCTCTTCTTCAAGGCGGCGGCGGACCAACTGGATTCCAGCCATATTTCAGGCCAGGATTCTTCCCATTAAGGGTAAGCAGCATTAATGATTTTTTCGACAGTTTCTTACGAATTGATGTCACACGACGATTCGTTCAAATTGTGTGCAAATGCTAGAATTCATTGTATGTCCGAAAAACGTTGAAATTTAGTAGTCCTTGTTTGTTATTTCAGATAATATGTCTGCTGATTGTGATGTGTGCCAGTTTATCTGTCGCGAGCATCACCGTACTTACAGTGCCTGGTATGGTGTCGGATGGTTTTTGTAGTTTGAAATCACGGGGTTTTCGTTTTCGCAATTGTCGTTTCGTCTCTTAATGAAGAAAGGATGTTGAATTTTCCTCGAATCAAACGCTGATAATACGTTTTTTATCTCTTAGTTTGGGTCGGTCGGAAATTAATGAACCTTTGGCACGGCGAAGTGAAAATTCACGAACTCTACACATGTGCTTGGGGCTTGTATGCCTGCTGGCTGGTCATTCGCCTAATAACAGTGATATTAAGTTGGATACCACAAGGAAGAACTGCCATAATGACCAAGTTGAAGGGATGGGCAATAATGGTATAAATACAGACAGAAACCAAACGACGATCTGTTTTAATTTGTACGATTCAGCTATGTATTTTATTGCATATTTTTCAGGCTGGCAAAATGCTCGTCGCCATGATCGTTATTTTGGGGATTATACCGCTTCTTCTTGGGTTGCTTTTCGAACTAATTGTCATTGCCCCTGTGGGGGTTCCACTGCACCAATCTCCAATCTCTTTCCTTTGGCAGGTGAGCCTGATTGGGCATCAACTGTGAGTCTAATGGAAGGCAGTTACATGTTGTAGTTAAAACAGGTTTGAAAATTTTATTTTTAGGATTGGGCACTGGGCATCCTGCACACGAAAATAATATGCGCCATAACCATGATGGGACCAAATTGGTGGCTAAAAGAGGTAATCGAGCAGGTGAGCAATCGGCTACTCATACAATTGGTTGCACGATTTCGGATTTCTTCAAAATTACTTCTAATTTCACAGGTTTATCAAGATGGATTCCGTAATTTGCACCTGAAATTTATTATACGCCGATTGGCACTACCGGTTGCCATAAACCTAGGCTTGGCGTTGTCCGTACCATATATTATCGCACACAGTATTGTTCCAATGTTTGGTAAGTTCTGTGAAACGTTTTTATTGGTGTGATTTTCTAATGTTCGTTAAGTTTTCTTTTTGCTTAAGCTGTAAGTGAATTCTAATTTTCTTTTGAGTAAAACCACATTCAGTCATAAGCATAATGGCATTACTCATATTAATTTTCTAATGTTCTTTTCTAATGTGATTTTCTAATGTTCGTTAAGTTTTCTTTTTGCTTAAGCTGTAAGTGAATTCTAATTTTCTTTTGAGTAAAACC
>JAQIXS010002675.1:0-21544 GCA_034700785.1 Rossiulus vilnensis
AAAATAATAATAATGATAACTTTATACCTGTAAAGGGAAAAGATCATTTGATGGTTGTACAACAACACTTACACAATGTTATGTATTGATGTATGCTTATATCAGTAAAACTGGCACTAATAGAGTTAGATGAATAGTGATATGTCAGGATCAAATGGTTACATTTGCATCCACTGATCAGCCTGCAGTGATGTTAATTACACAGACTGTAGCTACATGTCACTATTATAACCTGTAGACCGTGATGTCCGTGTTAGCAACAAAGAAGATTAGTATTAATTTCAGATGTTCAAAGTCAAATCAATTTAATTTGTCAGTTAGAGGACTTACTAATAAATGTATGTGGAATAATTCGATAAGGATAATCGGTAACATTGTCGGTGACTGTATATCGCTTACTGATATCACTATGAACTTTATAACTGTTATTTCCACCGAGGTAATATCCTCGTTGACTGCTATCAATGCCATAGGGCCTATTGTCTACGTGTTGTTACATTTGAATGTCACTTGGAGAGTGCCAAATGAGCTCGAGGACAATGGCGTGCTAACGACGTCGCTGATGATGAAAACCTCTTTTGGTGTCGTTGAGTAGGGCCAACACTTAATGATTCTTCATTTCGTATATACATGTATATTTTTTTTAAAAAAAAGCAGACCAGGTTTCCTCATCTTCTCAGTTTTATATTTTCCTCGTCTTCCTGCACTTCAGCTTCTTCTTTTTCTTCTTCTTCTTGGGCCAACAAGGACTACGACGATGACGAAGACGCAATTTATGATTTCAATTTTCGTTGGCTTTCTCATCTTCTTCTCTTCTCCTTTTTCTTCTTCTTATTCTTCCTCGGTTTCGATAAAAGAAGAGGAAAGAAGAAGAATAAAAGTCGTCGTTTGAACACAGGTTTGCTATTAGCGACCAAACCTTGGCGCTATAATCACATTAGCGAGACGAAGCCCTTCCTTATTAGCACCTCCCCTAAGAGCCCCACACACCTCACCGACTTAAACTGCGTTGGGATAAAAATGGCGACTAGGAAATTACAGTCGATTGTGGGTCACGGCGAGCCTGCACCTTCAATTCAATTCAATTCAGTACCCAGTGCTAGTATAGCAGCGAGTGATATGCCATGTGGTAGGGGGGTAAGGTGTAATCCATCAACCCAAAATCGTTGTAAAATTGAATTTCATGCAGTTTAATGCACAAAGGTCTTTGGGAAGAGCAATCCAACGTCGAATGGCATGCAAGAAAAATGACCAGTAGTACCTTATCCTCAAAACAAGCACAGTAGGGTAAGGAATCTCTGAGGACCCTTATGCTGTCTGTGCACCTTCATTAGGAACTTTGGTTGTATCTTTCCCTGGTGGTGAGATCAGTATACTCAGTACAGTAGATATCAGTTCAAATATACTGATATTAGAAATAAAGTGTAGTGATATCACTAAGCGTACTGACATTCTTTTTCAAAATAAAACGTGCCCTTCATATTTTGATTTGGACGTTGATGTTTTCTTTCGTAACAAAACTTTACATGTTAATTTTTTTTTTGTAATTTTTTTCTTTGTTAATTGTTTTTATAATTTCGTATTCCTTTTTCACTTTCCCATCTGATAAGGATCTGGTAATATAGTGTTCAATCCGAAATTTGTACAATGAACTGTATTTATGTTACACCCATGATATTGAATTGTGGGACAAAAACAATGATAAATAAACAATTTCAGCGATTATCTATATTTGATAGTTTAAGCGAATTAAATCCGTAAAAGCCCACCAGAATTACGTGACAACCTACATGTATAAAAGCATTAAATAATTTATTTAATATACCTTCAATTTCCTACCAACCCACTGTAAAACCAACATTTATTATGTAATGTTACATTGTTGTAGCCTCAATTGTTATGGCTGACTCCCTAAATGAATTTAACAATCATATTGGACTACTTCGATGTGAAATTTTAATGTGGAGATTTTTAATGGTACGTGTATTTGAAATTGTTAATGTTGACTGCTTTTTTTTAAAGCGGTGTTTGCATTGTGCAACCTGAATATTCTTTTTCCTTATTGGAATAAATTATATTGTTAGTATTATTATTATTTTCCGACATGTTAAAATCGGCTTTTGGAGGACACTCTGGTAGTCAATGGCACTTACGACTACGCTGAGTGACGTTTAAAAGGCACGTGGATGACGTCATCTGGTGTCCATTGGACAAATTGTCCATCTCTCTTGGTTTTTTTTTGGATGGGCGAAACGAGACGCTGGTCTTTCCTGATTGACTGTCTCGCGAGTCCTCTGGACGTGCGAACGACGCCAATTGGTCATTAGCTGGTCAAGCGTCGTTCTCCCGACGGACGTCCACCCGATGGTCGACCGGATGTGATCAATGGCTGTGTGCCATCGAAGCGGTGCAACAGCCATCCGCTTAACCAACCCCCCCCCCTCCCCCTCCCACCCCCCATCCCTTTTCTCTTCAAATCGAGGGTTAAAGGGCCAAACCACGAAGCAACCTTGATGGACGGATGAGAAACGGACACCTCCAGGGATCATTAGCTTATATAGCTAAAGAAAGAAAGAAGAAAAAAAAAATGTCGCTTAGGTCCGAGATGTCCTAATAACGGCTTAACGTCATCGTCAAACACCTTAACGCCTTACAGGATTTTTACGCCTTTTTATATGGGAAAATATACCTTTATCTTGGATCGTAGGTATTTCAAGGTATCATCTCCTGATGAAATGGAAGTATCAGTATAATCAATACAGTAGATATCAGTACAAATATACTGCTATTGATAAAACTATGTAGTGATATTACATACTATACTGATCAACAATTTGGCTGTGGTCTCCTGGTTATCTATTGATTATCAATTCCAGCCACTCGATGGCGAAGATAAATTTCGCAGAAATTCAATCCATACTATACTGATATTAGTTGTCCCAAAAACCACTATAATGCTGATATCACTAAGCATACTGTTGTCAGTAGTACCATAAATCAATGTATACTGTTTTCTGGACTACTAATATCAATATGCTTAGTGATATCAGTATTATAGTGACTTTTGGTGGCATTATAGCGGTTATTTTTATAATGTTATTATATTCTTTAAGATTTTGGGTAAAGTTTAGTTGAAACATTTGGCCAACGTTTCGATGCAAATACTTCACCTTGGTAAACCTGCCTAATATGTTGGGTACGTGGATTTCATTGGACTCCATCTCCACCCTATGATGTATTTACATGAAGGATTTAATATATGGGATAATTGAGTGGAACTTATGGGAAAGAGTGTGTTTTCACCGATGGTTTAAAACTTGAGTTACGTGCAACCACGCATGCGCAGGATCCGAATTCCTGGGTGGTTTCCTGCCTAAATGCAAAAGTGATATTGCATCGCTTAATTTATGAAGGAAGGCCGTCCCTTTTCTAGTTATCTGCTCCTTACCAAACCGCGTACGGAC
Source organism: Rossiulus vilnensis (assembly GCA_034700785.1). Classification (NCBI taxonomy): domain Eukaryota; kingdom Metazoa; phylum Arthropoda; class Diplopoda; order Julida; family Julidae; genus Rossiulus; species Rossiulus vilnensis. Next base: position 3,465 of record JAQIXS010002675.1, read on the forward strand.
GATGAATTTGGCACGCACGTTTCGGTTTTGTTTATACGGCGCTGGTCATCGTTTCGGTTTCGGGCTCCGTCTGTTTCCGCTCCGATATACGACCGTCCTTATCGAAAACGCCGCTGTTCAACCGAGCGAGAAAAGCCGAATCGGTCGACGAAACATTTCGACGATTATTTTTAATCTGCGAAAAACCCCGCGCTTTTATTATGAAATACTACTGCTTTCGGTCATGGTCAGCCGGGGTTCAGCTCTTTGAACAACATGGGTGCTTTTGCTCTTCTTCCTCACACCAATGTTTGGACAACCGAGAATTGGAAATGTTCGGATGAACCGTAACGTCTAAATTAGCTACGAGAAATCCGTGTTGGCTTATTGTGATTCTCTACTAATATCAGTATGATTTTATACTGATATCACTATACACACTGGTTTTTGGGATTACTAATATCAGTATCATAATGGATTTTAGGACTGATAATATCAAAATGTTTAGTGATATCAGTATCTGTATCAGTATGCTTAGTGATATCAGTATAATAGTGGGTTTTTGGAACTAATAACATCGGTATGCTTAGTGATATCAGTATAATAGTGGTTTTTGGGACCAATAACATCAGTTTACTTAGTGACATCAGCAAAAATAATGGTTTTTGGGACTAATAACATCAGTATGGTCAATGATATCGGTATTATAGTGGATTTTGGAGCTAATGACATCAGTATGGCTAATGATTTCGATTTTAATCATAAGCTGTGTAATAGCGTTGAAATCAACCATCACTGCACATTTTCCATTATTTTGTTTGTGTGTAAATAAACCACATTTATTATTAGTATTATTATTATTAAAAAAACGTTGGTAATATGAGATAACAGTTTATTTCAAAGTTTCCAGCCTTGATTAATTCAGATAAATTGTTACTAAACATTATAGAAACTTCGTCGATTTCTGAAAAAGGACATGTCGAATGGCGTGCATAGGTATTAGTGCTGATGTCAACATTTTGCCTTCAAAAACTAAACGAAAACAAGCGTGATCTTTTGCGTGACAGCCCTTATCGTTCGAAGTCGTCGTATTTGTTTTAACAAAGGACCCAAAAGAAGGAGGAGGAAGAGGCAGGCCAGTCGAATGGCGTCAAAATTAATTGAAGCGCGCTGCTGTATGTGCATATGTAACATAAATAATAATTACAATAACGTTTGTTAAAATCGTGCGTGCGTAACGGAGATAAGTTTTAGAAGCGGAAGTCGTGCGAAAGGTCGAAGGGTCAAGCGGTGCTGGGGTTTAGAACGGATTAAGTGCCTAAACTGAAAGCCAACATGGCGGCGTATTTTTCCTCATGTGATAAATTTTATATATATATATACATCTATACAGTATATGGAAAAGTGACCCCCCCATTAAATACATTTTCCAAATACGCCTGATCGGGTTTTTAGACGAGTGAAAAATGTGTCGACGATTTAACCTTTATTTTCTCGAAATCTTTTCTTTAAACCTTCACGAATGTGGTTTTTATACTAACTTTGCGTATATATTATTTCGATATAATTTGTACATACATGTGCGTGTACATTGTACCACGGAGCGGTTACCTGCGAATAATACTGCGAATAATGATTTACTTTGGTATCCAAAAAAATATTTCGATTTTGCTTTGGGGGAGAGATCACTCTAATCAATACAGTATATATCAGTACAAATATACTGATATTAGTAAACATTGTGATATCACTGATCATACTAATATAAGTAGTCCCACAAAATCGCTATAATACTGATATCACTAAGCATACTGATATTAGTTGTCCCAAAAACCACTAATACTGATATCACTAATCAAGCTGATATAGGTAGTTTAAAAAACGACTATAATGCTGATATCACTGATGTTATACTAATATAAGTAGTCCCAAAAACCACTATGAAACTAATATCACGAAGAATACTGATATACATGTATATGCTTTTATCAGTATAGAATCGTATTCATATCTGTATAAAATCGTACTGATATTAGTAGACAATCCCATACTAATATTTTCACCAGGGTGATGTCATTTATAGTTTAACTTTTCATCCTTAAATACTAGAGGTTTATTTTCAATTTATAAAGTGTATAAGAGGACGTAAATAGTCTTCATACGGTTTATTTGGCCCTAGGAAACGTACAACTTGTACATGTAAAAGTTCAATTTGTATTTTGAACGTTTGTGATGTCAAGTGTGGTGTATTTGCTGCTCAGCTTCGCAGTGAAGCTATCGAGTGATAAAAATCGCATGTACAATGTAGTGCGTGATGATGAACGTTTCCATGGCAAATCCTTTATTGTCAACAACTAATCGTTGGCTTTCGAACAACGTATGAAATGATACTTTGCATTTGCTTAGTCATAGTACAGTATTGTTTTTCAAACGATGTAATTAATTACATGGCTTTCGAAAGGATACCAAACCAAATTCTCTACAAATTTGTTGGCTCCACTGCCATACTCCGAAGCTGTGCAGGAAATTAAAACTTGTCTATAAAAAGGCTATCGAAATACTTTGTCAGAAATGTTTTCTAGAGCCAAATAAACCGTATTTAGACTAATCCTGCCCTCAGTACACATTGTAACTCGTATTTTAACCTCTAGAAGTTTATGAAAAATTAGAAAATTAAACCATGGCATTAAAATCATCATGACATCAGTTACTTATCAGATTGGGATGATTACCATTATTGCTTATAATGATAATAATTTCCCCTAATCTCTTGCTCTTTTTGGGTCTGCACTGATGTAAAAAGCCTCTTTTTGGTTTTCCTATACAAAAGTGAAAATTTATAGAAATGTTTGAGGAAAAATTTATGGAACTTGAATAGCCTACGACCATTTCCTACATTATCCGTTATTTAATAGAATGCATAGTTTTTCTGTGAAAATATCCATTATAGAAAACGTGTATCTTTTAAAAGATTTAGACGAGGAAAAATTCTCGCCTGGTTTAAAAAAAACGTTTACCCTGTAATGCGGTAGATTTCGTGGAGATAGTTTGGATAAATATTTGTGGATTTTTGACGATTATGCGGAAATTATCTTCGTAAATTTCAATAAATTTACATAACTCATTTTTTGTTTGGAGCATTATGCTAAATGTTTCGGTAAATATGTTCGCGTCTTACTTGCTGTTGATCTGTTTAAAAATCTGCCTAAACGTTTTACAAAAAAAGAGGTTCGTGTGGAGCAGTAATAGTTCCAAATTGATATATCGTGTCATTTTGTACTCTAGGAAGTAAAACTTGTGCGGTTTCGTTACTTTTTTTATTCAGTTCACACTACAATCTCGTAATTAATGCCAATTGATTCATTTTATAAACACGAATCGCTTTTTGGATCCTCATTACGGATTCAAAACAGAAACGTGTGTTTCGGCATTCAACTTATTTAATAAAAACGTCAGAAGAGGGATTTTTCTTTTCCTTTCACGGTCTCATCTTTGATATATTATACAGTGTATATATATATATTTATCCTGAATGGTATTTTTCCTTATAATCCAGGTCGACTGTCTTTGCATTTTTCTTCTCTTTTTCTCCATTTCTCCACCGCTTTTCTTCAACAATCCATAGTTTTATATTTGATTTTCTTTTATTGCTTTCACGTGTAGGCCGCGTGTAGATTTAGTGAAATACAGATTTCGGAAAGCAAATTTTATATTAAAGGAAAGAAAAAGAAATTTCTTAAACAATAAATTGCTCTCTCTCTCTCGCCTGTCTTTTCCTCTTCGTCTTTTTTTCTTTCACGTATATGTACAACGCTGATGCGCCCAAATTGATGAAATTTCAGATTTTTTTGGGAAAAAAAAGCCGAGCTGGTGCTCCGGTGCAATATCAAAGGATGAGTGCAAGAACTCATTTAAATGCTTCAAATAAAAACGAGATTTAATGGGGCGGGACTGGAGGGTGAAGAAGCGCGACGGAATGAGTGGAGAAAATACTGCATTAAGTGAATTCGGAAAGGCAGAATCTTTCTTTTTTTTGCAAGAAGACGAAATATTTCTCGTAAAAAAACGCCTCAGAAATCGGCTTAGATGACCCGTAATTACTTTAAAAAATTCTGGTTTCAAAATAATGCCACGTTAATGAAATTCGAGGTTCCTCATTGACACGCCTTTAAAAATTTTAAATTAAAAAAAAAAAAAAAAAAAAAAAAAACAGCAATGAAAGCACATCTACCATGATCCTCTCTCTGATCTCCTGTACTTCTTTTTGGTCTGAATTCACCTGTAAAGACAAATTTAAGATTCTCTTCACCTTATTACAGAATACCATAACCGAAAATTGCTAAATTAAAAACGCAGCCTAACATCATGGAAGACAATATCTACCCATTTGTCTTGTTCGTAAATCAACACATGGTGGAAATATCAGTATACTCAGTACAGCATATCAGTATAAATATACTGATCATATAATGATACTAGTAAAAAATTTAGTAATATCGCTAACCATGCTGATATTAGTAGTCCAAAAAAACACTATAATACTGATATCATTAACCATACTGGTATCATTAGTCGAAAGATCAGTATAATCTGTACAGTAGACATCAGTAGGAATATACTGATCATATACCGATATTAGTAAAAAAATCGTAGTGCTATCACAAAGCATACTGATATTAGTAGTTCCAAAAATCACCGTAATACTGATATCACTAAGCATACTAATTTTAATAGAGAATCACATACTGATATATTCTCCAGGGCATACACATGTACACTTTTATGGCCACATTAACTCAATTGTGCATTTCGCCTGAAGGGTTTGACTGTGAAGTGAGAAGGACGAGCCTATTAATTGGCACCACTTACTGCCCTAATTTAAAAGCATTATCCGTGCATTTCGTAAATGGATAATTCAAAGCATATTACATCTCTGAAAATGACGGTTAAAAGTTATAAAAGCTTTCATAATTAGAAACTTGACACGTATCAACTAAAAAAATGAATCGCTATTGATTTATCGAGATAGATCAGATGATAGTGATTCCTAAGATTCAGTTTGAAACTTGATGGAAACACGTGATTACGGGTATCATTTGTTCGTGAACATTGGTTATACATGTACATAGTGTATAGTGTGCATGTATAACATTCAAATTATCTCAAGAATAAACGCGAGTAATTTTGCTAAATTGCCAGAGATGACCAGTTATTATACATGCATGTCGAAGCCATGAAATGCTTCTATTATCATTTGGTTGTATTTCAAAATTACAGTGAGTGCCCTCTAAGTGACCTTCATGTCAAATAGCACTCAACTAGGTTAATGACTTCAATCCGCCATTAAAATCCTTAATTAAGAGGGTTGGATGAAAGAGAAGCTCGTACTTAAAAGCTTAAATTAGCCTTTTATTCAAAGTATTTATGGAGTCTCTCAAACCTGCCTCGGAATTTATTTTGAGATTTACGAATATTTAAAAAAATATCAAAAGCTGGCTATTTTTGCACTAGCGGATTACTCAGTCACATCGATTAAAGATTTGAAGTCCTCGAAGATTTTTAGCTGCTTTATCATTCGTATTGTCACTGAAGTGTTTTTAAAAATATTTTAATCCTCAGCCAAACGTACTTTGCGTGTATTTGCTTTTAAAAGTTTGGGATTTGGATGTCGAGGTGTTTGACCTCGTTAAATGATTTTTGCCAATGAGTTTTACGCCTCATTAATGTCACGCTGAAATTATGAAATGACTGAACATCGATTTGTCCATCGAAGACATTAAAAAAAAATCAATCGATGAATCCATCAGCTTGTCCTCCGCCGATGTCTTCGGATGTCTGCGGTTTTTGAAAGTGCAGGCTGTCGCTTTTTGATGCATGACACCAAATTCAGTTGCACCAACAAATGTTTCGTGTTTTTTTTTTCGTTTGTTGTTTTGTTTTTGTTTTCCGTTTCGTCTTCTTTTAACTGTTTTCTGCTAATTGATGGATGCTGCTAATGGCACGAGATGCTCTCCTCCATATCCGCTTTCAAATGCAAATGAGAGCCAGAGCAAGAGAGAGAGAGAGAGCTAGAGCGAGATGCAAAGATGGGTTTTACCCCCATAAATTAGGGCTGATAAGGGGGTTTGAAACTTGAGTTTGCGGGACTGAATGGTCAAGCTGTTTTAATCGAGTTGCATCGACGATGTTAAAACCCCATTTGCAGTCCTGCAGAGTGGAAGAATGACGGCGGTTTTCATGGTCATCGCATTTGTTATCCTTGCCCCTCACCCCCCTCACCAACACCCCACCCCCTAACCCCTACTCCCTCCCACAACCCCTTGCGCCCCTCGCTCTTTCTCCGGGCTATCTCGCCAAACAATGACCAGATAAGGCCAACGATGACCAGCCAACGCAAAAGATTAATTAGGGAGGGAGTGGGGAGTTGGGTTGTTGACCAGTCGGTGGACGAACACTGGCTTAGGGCCAAACTAATTAAACGTTTTACCTAAAATCGAAAACTAGAGCTGGGCTGAGATAGTTTGACAGATGCAATGCTGTTGTAGTTATTTTTATAAAAAAAATAAAGCTTATTTCGTAATCTACATACACGTATGTGATATGAAAGCGTAATATCATCTTTCAAGTATAATTAATGACAACGTGCTTGACCAATAAGGACGCTTTAATCGCAATTGTAAAACACGTTCTCATATTTATTCCACGCCATTAACATTTGGCAAATTCCCAAATTTCTCATTATGCAAATGTTGCGGCTCTTTACGGCGCTGAAACGAGTATAAGATGTGGATTTTTATTTCGATCAAATTCATCTTCAGTTTTCCTGAAAATGGGAAACAAACGAGAATTTTTAAGTTTAGACTTGAGCATTTCTTCTAATATCTACGTGCGTGTCTTAGAGATAATTTAATAATTTTAAACATTCTCTCTTAAACCACGCTGTGTATTTTCGTTATAATTTAATTGAAAATCCACTTAACGTTGTGTAAACACCAAAGTGGTGAGGATTAAAATGAACAGTCAGTTGCATTAAGAAAGCTTTAAAAGAGATTGCATTTTAAGAAATATGGAGAAAAAAAAATTACGCGTGGAATAGCCAATGAAAATAGTCGAAATATACAAACGGTGTCATCCCTGGTGGAAAGACCACTATAATTAGTACTGTAGATATCAGTACAAATATACTGATATTAGTAAAAATGGTAGTGATATCACTAATCATGCTGATATCGCCAGTGCCAAAAGCTTGGATGTATATACTGATATCAGTATGGAATCATCTTCATTCAATGTTTAATTTTTTTTTTTATAAAACAACGGTCTCGTGATAAACACGTTTTAAAAGTCATCAATAAAATAATTGTAGACGAATTCGATTTATATATATATATATATATAACGTAATAGCGTTGAATTGATCAGCTAATGCGATCTGATATTCCCATTTCTCGAGGGACTTTTCTGCCATTTCCAAAGGCTTATTAAGTGCATTTGGGCTTCGGGCAAATAGAATCGACGTCCATGTTAAGTGATCTTGGATTGAAGCATTGTTAAATTTATCAGACAAAAAAACTTGAGGATTTTTTTTCTAGACAAGTCTTCTTAGAATCACGCTAAAATCTTTTACTGAAGTTTCCACATTAAACGATGTCGCACAATATTCCCTGGTGGAAAGATCAGTATAATAGTAAAAATGTAGTGATGTCACTAAGCATACTGATAATAGAGGTCTTACTAACCACTATAATACTGATATCACTAAGCATTCTGATATAATTAATCCCAAATACCACCATAATACTTATATCACTAAGCATACTGTTGTAAGCAGTCCCAAAAACCAGTATATATATATATACTTATACCAGTATAGAATCATATTGATATCACTTAGGTTATACTTATATCGGTTTAAAATCATACTGACATCAATAGAGAATCCCATACTGATCTTTTCTCTTCATGGCTTTGCTGACTTGACACCAACTTTATGCGTTTAAAAATCGAGTTGAGTTTTAGAACTGATTCATTGTTTAACAATTTGTCTTATTGTTGATCAAAGCTTCGAAATAGCCTTTGAAAGTGTACATTAATCTACACGTGTAGGTGGCAGGTTGAAGAAAAATCAATTAATCATTGGCTGGAGCAATTCGTTTTTTCGAATCAGCAGTGGTTTGGGTCTGCCTTTTTTTATTATCTTTATCTCTAACAATGTAAGTAACGCTCTTAAAGTTTAGCTATTTTTTTCCCTACTTTTCATTTTGGTGCTGTAAAAATTGAAGTTTTAGTAGAAATGATACTCTTATTTTAATACATTAGCGAAGAATGTGGTTAACATGAAAGGAAGAGAGGAAAACAATAGACTATCTCTTTTGTCTTAATGGTATGGTAAGTGAATATTTGGAAACGCTAGGCGCTTTTTTGGATAGCATTGCTGTTGACAAGTTGACAGATTTAGTGAAGAAGATGCTCTGGGTTTTTTATTTTAGTTTTTAAATTTGTTTTTAAAGAGTGAAAACATGATTTGACTACATTCGTTGTCAGACGTCTCAGAATTGAAACTTTCGAGGACATGAACATGCGTGTCGACTGAAGTAGGATTTACGAGTGCTGTTACAAAACGTGTTACGTAATGCGTAATGTGGAATTCGAACGTTCCAAAAATTGAGTGATTGTTTCGCATTAAAGTACTTGGACCTGAAATTAACACTTGTTTGTGTTTGACTTTGCTGAAAACATTCCGTGGTTTAGGAAATAACCTCTCAATGTTTCAAAATGTTTAAAAAAATTGGTTTGAATTTGACTTTATAATGTTAAACATCCAATCTTTCTAATTCATTTTAAGTTAATTTTACCAGTTTTTATAAAGAGAAAACGCTTAAATTATCCGTAAAATATTGAGCAAATACTTTTACTACCTGATAACATACTTTCAAATTCTTATATTTAAAAAAAATAGTTTTTTTTTCTGAAAATGCTAAATAATCGTTAGACAAGCCCCAACCGTTGATTAGCTAAATTTGTATTTCAATTATGAGAAATCCGAAGCATAGGGCCTAACGTCAGATATTGAAAGCGTTATCTAAATATTTTACAGATAACAACTTTTAAATGGAAAACCTTCCAGATTTTTCGTTCCTGAATTGTTTCCTGTGTAAAATCTTGTAAAAATTATTTTAAAAACGTTGATTTTATGTCATACTATTTTGTGGAGTAGACAGCTTGTTTGGTAGAAAAGATCAGGATGTGATTCTCAACTGATATCAGTGTGATTTTATGCTGATACAAGTACATGTATGATTCTATACAGATATCAGTATAACCTGTGTTTGATTGTATGAAGTTCATGTTCTTCCAGCTACATGAATTTAAAAATCAAGTATAACCTTAGTGATATCAGTATGATTGTATACTGATATCACTATATATATATACTGGTTTTTGAGACTGCTGTTCTCAGTATGATTTTAGTGATACCAGTCTTATAGTGGTTTTTGGGACTACTGATAGCAGTATGGTTAGTGACATAACTGCATTTTTAAAAAAAACTAATATCAGTATATTTGTACTCATAGCTAGTGAACTGATCATACTGATCTTTCCATCAAGGAAAGGTACGAAATGCTGCAGATCTTTTCTGCATTGGAATGGAAATAGAATGTTGCATTGAGAACCATTGAATTTAAAACTTGTTTAATGTTATATTTGATCATTTGGCTTTTATTTATTTACTCTTGATCGTTTCCGCCCAAGAGTCATGCCCCGTAGGTCCGAACGAGAAGTATTCGTATCGCGATGTATTCTTATGGGAGAGGTGTCCATTTCCGGTGGTTGCATTCCTCAGTGGCCATTTCCTCCTCCATTTCCATCTCTCCAGTGCCATATGTTGTTTCTGTGTAATTAAGGCCGCGCCATCGATAAGACACTCGTTGTTCCCTTCGCTGGCCTCCGCTCTTGACCATTGGTCAATACGCGTAACACGATCCAGTTAGCCAATAACACGGACATCCACTTTCCAATTTGTTTCAACAACGTTTATTATTAAAGGTTTCCATCGTAATTGCCCGCGTCTATGATTGGCCGCTAGTCGCTGTCTAAATGGATGGAATGCGATGACCAGTGGCCGTTGACCACTGGCCACTCGATCAGGCGCACGCGCTTATTTCGCTAAATATGCCCTGCGTGCAGCTGCCAGCTAATTAACGTCCGTTGTTTGTTTTTTTCCCTTCCGTTGAAAATCTAATTATAAATTACTCGAAATCAGGATGATTATGGTTGTAAATATTCACGTTGTTCATAATTATTATTTTTTTTGTTAACGAAATAATAATGTATTGTGTACATGTAGTTGATGATGTAGCTCCAATTTTACCTTCACAGTGTAAGCTCGATTATCCGAATTCCTCGGATATTCCTCAAATAATCAAAATCATGCTTGTAAAAAATAAGCCCAAATGTATTTTGCACACTAATAAATGTTTAATGCATGCACACTGTGAATACGAAACGATAAACATGATAACAATGATCTAATACTATCTGAAAACTTTATCTCAGCTGGACCTCGATTAATCCGAGTGCTTATTCGAGGTTGCTTCATCTCGGTTAATCCGAATCTCGGGGAATAAAGCTTTCTATGCATTAACACCAGGTGTCACCGTGGCGTTCTATCAAACAAAGTACTCGTAGATGTGGGCCTACTCTGGACAAAGGTTCAGCATGTGATTCTCTACAAATATCAACATGACACTATACTGATATCACTATGAATATTCTAGTTTGTGGGCCTACTAATATCAGTATTATAGTGGTAATTGGGACTGCCCTGGAGAAAAGATCAGGATGTGATTCTCTAAAAATATCAATATGCCATTATACTGATATCACTATATATATTCTAGATTTTGGGCCTACTAATGTCAGTATGCTAAGTGATATCAGTATTATAGTGGTTTTTGGGACTACCCTGTAGAAAAGATTAGTATGTAATTATGTACTAATATCAGTATGATTCTATACAGATATCAGTATAACCTTATAGATATCTTTAGGATTCTATACTGATTTTTAAGGACTACTGATACCAGTATGGTTAGTGATTTCATTACATTTTTACTAATAAATATTACGGTATATTTGTACTGATATCCTCTGCACTGATTATCATACTGATCTTTCCAACATTGTAGTTTGTAAACGCCATCTTCGGGCGCCATTTTGTTATCCTTTCAGGGCGTCCTGTCGTCCGGTTGTCATAGATGGCGTTAGCGAGCCCTAACGGGTGTCTTGCACTCTTGCAGGCGTCGCATTCATTAATCATAGATGGCGCTGGGATTTCTCGAAAGGGCCCGTTTGAAACACGCGATAGTTATTGACACGAGCGCGTGGCTTTTCGTAATTAAATTCAAGTTTAATGAAGCTGCTCAGAGCCCGTCGCTGACCAGTGGCCAGTGCGCCAGTGGACACCAGACCTAAACGAGAACGTCTCCTAATCAAAGGTAATTCTCTTTCGAAAAAAAAACCAAGAAAATAAAAACGGTTTGTAGCTAATCAAAAGCGAGGTCGTAATTGAAGCCGGCGATGAAATATTCATGCGCCAGGGGGAGCGAGTGTAGCTTCAGTAATAAAACGCTAGTGGCGCTCACTTAAAAGGTGTAAGGGGGAGGTTAAGGGAGGAGAAATAAAATATATAAAAAATAGGGAGTGTTTTTCGGATTGTTAAGATCCGTTTCATTTGGACGGAAGTCGTCCGGTAATGGACTAGGGTCTTAGCGTTTACGACGCCCTCTAAATATATAATTGAGCCCAAATTCTACTCACTTCTCTCTCTCTCTCTCCACCATCTTTATTTCCGGTCTTCGTACAGAATCTTAACTAAGTTCGCTATATACGGTAGGGTGATGGCCAACTGCTCTTCAGACTCTTCTTACCAATTGCTTTTCTGTTAAGTGTCGCATTTCTGAAATTTTGCACAGCGTCTTACAAATGGACGTGCGTGACAATAGACCCTCCCCCCTCACCCACCCCATCCCCTTCTGTTGCCCAGTGAGGCCCTCTTAATGGCGTGCCCAAGGCCGGCAACGAGGTGACATAAAGCCACCATCTGCAATTTTAATTTTGTTTAGGAAACAAGGGCGACAGAGACAATTCCAACTGCCCTTGATGGGGATTGGTGTTTTAACGCTGCAATTGCATAAGGGAAGGGGGGATGGGCGGGCTGCGAAGAAGGACCAGGGGCGAAGTGTGGGACGGGGTGAGGGGGCTTATTTGAAAGGGCCTCTGGATGGTGGTTAACGATGTTGCATCGAAACTCGATAAGAAATAACGCGTCTGGCTTCTTCATTAGGGTTAGCTGCAAAGTGCAACCTAAAACCGAATCAATGGACTTTCGTACTCAATAGAAATAAAATTTAATACAAATTGTACGTTTATTTTGAGTTTATCCTTCGAATGAATTCAAACCCTCTGGAATGTCCTCACTCCTCACTTCAGACATTCTTCATTGGTGTTCCAAAACGAACCATTAAGGGCCGGTTGCAGCATCAAATGTTAATGAAAATCCGAGGCAAACCTCTAGTTAACTAAGGAAAAGCATTTGCACCCAGACAGTAGGCAGGGTTAACCTAAGGTTTGTAATACAATGAGACTTTCCTAGAATTCCTAGCTCCAACAGACCATATACTTGTAAACTATGCCTTGGGTTAAAAATCCCTATACGGTGCAATAAAAACCTAACCCTTAGGTTAACTTGTGGTTATAGGTAACCCCAGGTTAGCTAACCTTTCGTTTAACCTACAATGGTGCAACCGGCCCTAAATGATATCAAATCACGTAAACGTTTCAATAGAATGACGTCATTTTTAGGATATTCAATTATCGACCTTATGGATTTACCTTATAGACTTTATAAATAGAACATCTAAGGGCCGTTTGCAGCATCAAATGTTAAGCAAAACCCAAGATAAACCTCTGGTTAACTGAGGAAAAGCATTGCACCGCAGAAGGTTAGCAGTTTACCCCTCTAATAGGCAGGGTTAACCTAAGGCAATTAATGCAATATATATCGAGATATATTAATGCAATCCCCAAATTATCCCCATAGTATTACTATAGTATTTTACTATGGGGATTTTTAACCCATGATATATTAACATGGAGATGGCACCATTTTGGTGCAACAAAAACCTAATAACTTTTAGGGTAATTTGTGGATTAGATAACACCAGGTTATCTAACCTTTCATGAAATCTACAATGGGGCGACCGGCCCTAAGAAAGGATTTTGTTGAAAGGCCCTCTAAGGGGGTGTAACAAGAGGCGTAATTTCTAGGGCAAGATTTCTCCTAAACCTCTTCTGCTGTAACTTTGAAATTTGAAAGGAATGTACATAAGATGCCAAAAACGCTCACTACAGAGGAATTTTACTGACATATTCCTCTAAGGAGGTTTAATTGAGGGGTAAATACTTCTTCCAATTACATGCGGCTACAACTTTTAAATTTGATACACATACTAATGTGGGATAAGTATTTTCCTGAACTCCTTCATGTTTTTAAATTTGCGTGAAATTATCTTCATTCCTTTTAAAAAAAACACTTCCTTCAATCCATGTTTCGTTTTATACTGGTTAACCCTCGAGCAACGCTGGATATGACAGCTACAGTGTACAATTCTTGTTCTAAATTGTTCTTAATTCTATTTACGATTTTTTTTTAAAATATCAACGTTTTGGTGGTCAGATATTTCGTAAATAACACTTAGCGGACGGTGCTTATTTTGTTACTAATCAATGTTAAACAGACATTTTCATTAAAAATGGACAACAATATAATAACGAATTTTTTTATCAATTTCTAAATTTTTTATTAAGATTATTTCAGTTATGATTATGTGCTTCTTTATTTATTTTTTTATCGTTTTAGATTTACAGTATTAATGTCTACACTGACAAGATTGATATTTATTTATGCATGTCTTGTTAAATGTTTAGCATGAAATTGTGATACTCGTTACACTCAAAGCTCTCGTCACCTATAGAAAACAAGTGAATTGTTTTTTAGTTATGTGAATTATTTAAATATCCATCCATTCGTTCCAATCTACGGTGTAGGATTTTTGTTTGACAAAAAAAAAAGTCTCTCTTAAATTCCTCGTAATCTTCTTTTTGCGCTCGTAATTGCATTAAGAATTCAAAATAAATTGCGGCGGTTGTCAGTCTGGTTTATTTTGATATCCAACAAACATTGACACGCATTTTGTGTCAAGCCCTATTTGCTACAGCGTTAGGAGTTAGAGGGGGACATTATTGGGGGTTATTTTCCTGTTAAACAAATCCAATACGAAATCTGCATGGACTTGAAAGAAAGGAGTTTTTAGATTTTTAGAGAGTGCATTGTCCTTGAGTTTTTTTTTTTTTTTTTTTTTTTTGGGTGTTTGCTTTTTTTGATCGGCCCTTTCCTTATAAAATGCAATTGTTTTTTTTTTTTTTGCCCCCCGTTTTTTATTGGCCCAGCTACTAGGCGAGTGCAAATCCTTTTCCTTAATCTCGTTTGTTCGCAAATCCCTATTTTCACTTCCCACCTTTGATTGTTTTACAATATTCTTTTCCTTCATTTGGTGGCCAAAATCATTTCTGTTAACTCTCACTCTCACTCTCGCCATTCTCGCCCAAGGACGACTCAAAACGACCCCATAAGGCGATCGCCTTAAAACTAATGGTGAAACGGGGAGAAAGAAGGACCTCTTTTCGTGGGCGCCTCGAAGGGTGACCCAAAAACAAACCATCACTGGATCAGCATTCCAGAGAATACTCCATGAGGTGAAAAAAATGAGGAATTGTACTGTCAAACTTACTGAATTCGCATATATGCAAGGTTGTATTTATTTATTTTTAAAAAAAGCTATGTAAAAAATATCAATTTAAAAAAGTATTACATTCAGGAAAATAATCAGTTTAAATTACTGATTTGTTATAATATGTGCTATCGTAATAACCCTATCTTAGAATTTGTATTAATCCGGATCAATTTAATTTCAGTTCGAATTAACTCAGAAAAACCTTATATAAACTTTTGAGCTTTAAGATGTATCCGTTATCATTTCACTTAAATCGGAATTTCAGAAAGTATTCGTTGCTGATTGGATTTCTATTGGATTTCTGAAGAATTATGTTTTCAAACTTACTAAAATTGGAATACATTTATTAAAATAAGTTCATCTTTTTAGTAAAAAAAACTAAACATAAATATGAAGATGTGTTACATCAAGTTTGTATTACAACATCTTTGTTATAATATGTGTTATTGTAATTACCGTATCTTAAAATTATTATTAATCCGGATCAATTTAATTTCAGTTCGAATTTACGAAAATCATCTATAATCTTTTGAGCTTTAAGATGTATCCGTTATCATTTCACTTCTTAAATCGTATTTCATAAAGTATTCGTTACTTAATCACTAATTTATTGTAAGAATGAGTGTTTTGAGAATAATTGTTCAGAATGAAATACATTATTTTTAAGAATATGGCATGCATAATTGCTTTGTTTGCTGTATATATGAGAACCTATCATGAGAGCAATGGAAATTGAATGCTTTTTTAAATTATCCTCGGGTAACATCTATCAATGGCTCTATTTCAAGTAAATGCACACGTAAGTGTGTTTTTGAAGAAAATCATTTGATTCTGCTATCATATGCTATGATATTTTCCTATAGGCAAATTACGGCGATGTCTGAAAAGCGAAAAAAAATCGACTTTTCGAGTATAAATTCAGCGTATGGAAATCGATTTATAGGTAAATACATAATTGCCATCCATAGATGATGCATTTTGAACAAGGCACTCGTGATTTTCCTTCACAAATCTGAGTCAACATTCAACTAGACGTACTGCCTGCGGAATTAAGTAATAATTAAAAAACAGGAATATATTTTATTTCGACTTAAAATGCAAGCGTTGTGAAATAGCCCTGGAATACAGTGCCATCAATCGACAGTAAATAAACCAATCGAAATGATTTCGCTGCCCCAAGGAGAAACACAGTTTCTGATTTTTAAAAAACGTTTTCCTAATAACGTATTTGCATTTACTGAGGTTATTCCCACCTTTTAACAGTGTAAAAATGCAATCATTCACTCTCTAAACCCGAAATAAGCCTTAATAAACAGCTGTAAGTAAAAAGAAATTTTTAGTAAAATCGCTTTAACTCTCATTTTCTTAAAATGTGACCAAATGTAGATACTGTTTCTTTTTTTGGACACCTTGTGTTATAAATACGGGATTTTAGCCTGCAATTTGTGTCTTTAATTAAATCAGAGATTTTTGCCCCAATATTAAATACATGTTCGCCATTATTTAAAGAAATACCGTGGACAAAAATTTTGTAGAAAAAAAACTGGATTAGAAATAGATTTCTTTCCAATGAGGAGTACGTATTTTTGTACAACTTTAAATCATCGGGTGTAAAACAAAATATTGATTTATTTTGAAATCCAATTTGAATTATATCTGAGTCTGAGTGTTTAGTTGATGGCGTACATGCATTTTGAAAACGCCTCTTATTCGTGGTTGTATTTTACATGTTTGGAATCTTTCTTCCTTATTGGTCGATTTGACCTTAACTGACCCAAAAATAAACTCCCAACTCGTGATGAAAAACGTCCTGGTTTCCCAACCAGGTTTTTTCCCCCAAAATTGTCGACTTGATGAATTGATGTATTTTCGTACCAGTCGTCCGGAGCAATTCCTCCGAATGCCCAAAATATGAGGTTGCGTACCGTTTATGGGCACGTATTGCCAGGATCAACATTTAACAATAGGCGATTTTCCTTGCCTTATTACACGCATTTATCGTCACAGTCGTAGAAAACCAAGAAAAAAAATGTCGAGGACTTCTGGAAAAATCTAATGTTTGTTGCCAGACTTTTTTACGATTTCTCATTTCGTTTTTAGCAGTAATTCGCTTTTCTTCTCAAATATAATCCTATATATATATATATATATATATTCTTAAAAAAAAAGAGAAAAAGTGAAAGTAGCCTCTTGTATCCAATTCCGTAGAGCGACCCGTTTTTACGACCTCTGAAATAGGACTGGGCCTAAATCTTATAAACATGACGTTGTTATAAACGCTGCAACTCGGAGATACGAAAGAATGAAGCCCATTGCTTAAGTCGGGTTCACCTTTTGAAGAAATTCATCAAAGGCATCTGGCATCTGGACTTACTTTCAATTCAGTCCACTTGTAAAACTCCTCCTGTGGAAATTACACCATTGAATCGACTGCATCGTCTAGTGTTTAATATCAAGCGCTGCTAAACTGTCGAAAATTACGATTTTCGTCCTATTTGCAACCTGTTATGTCGCTAAACGTTTATGGACCAATAAAATTCATATCTTACCGTGAGACCCTGGAGGCGCGCAACGATATTTTCACTTAACAGGATTCGTTGTTGGTTTTTGTCTATATCTATAGGGGGTCGATTATACCGTATTAAAATCTTACACACTCGACGCTTATTTTAAATATATGTAATGCGAATAAAAAAAAAACGTCTTAAAACTCGGTCCATGAATTGAGACAAAAAAATTCATCTTTATGTTTTATCTTAATTCAAGATTTAAGATAACGATTGAAGATTTCTCTAAACAGATGCATTTTTACACACCATACGGAATATGTCCAAATAAAAAAAGGCATCAGGTTGTTTTATTTCGTGGGTTTCTCGACTTCAGATATTTTGATTTGAAACGTATTTTTTTCTTATAATCATTTCCATTAAATAATTTGCGAGACGAATGAATTTCAAATTTAATCGTAGAACACGTACTGTATATCTAGATAAATTTCATTGTTGAAGAGCGATTTAAAACTATGATTTATTTGAAATAATTCTACAAATGATAAGTGTGAATGATTAGTCTGAATAGTGCAAAGTCTATGCCCTAGTTACGGGCATTTGTGTACATGGTTACAGTTACAAAGACAAAAAAAACATTTGCTGGAAATCGATGAGAAATTAGTGATTCCCATTGAATTGAAGACACATTTCAAAAAGAAATTTAGAATGTGATCAGTGTGACAACGATCGTCGATGA
>JAQIXS010002676.1:0-21539 GCA_034700785.1 Rossiulus vilnensis
GGCCTAAAGGTATGAATTCTGTCTACAAGGAAAAAACACTTTAAGTGACTTAACTTAAGACATTTGTTTTTACAGTGCACCTTAGATGCAATTGTATTAAAAAAAATACAGAGTATAATTATAATGTATACTGTAAGGGAGGCCGTTTATAGAATTATTTGAATTAGTAAAAGATTGTATGGTGTAAAAACATGAAGAAAAAAACATTAATATTCAATCTAATCTGGTTGATATTGGAATATTGTTGATATCAAACGGATCCCAAGTGTATCTCAATACTGGTTCCAACGTGTTATGTAATGAACGTTGGTTTTATTGATGGACAATTAAAAGTATTACTAAATGTTCTGTAGACTGTCAAAAATGCTGCTATATGCTTTCATGAATTTTAATTATTTAAAAAAAAATTTCAACCATCTACAGTGTAGCAAAAAATAAATAAACCTTTAAATATAGTAAATCGTACCATTTTAATTTTTTTTTGTAATGCGATTCAATATTGTTGGTGTAACCTGTGCGATAGGTTCCATTATATGGGTTTTATTGGGAGGATGTAGAAACCTACAAGCGTGCATGTTGCTAGGATTTGCGAAAACCTCCATTCCCTCAATTCAACTTAGCGGCGATCAGCATATTGAACAGTAAATTGCACATGCACTGTCTGAATGGCACCATTCAGCATATCGATTATAATAAACATGTTGCTTAAATGCAAATGGGAGAACATGTCGGCTAAGGAACGCAGTCACACACACGTGCGAATCAATGAATACAAATGTGTTCATTTTTGTAACAAGAAAATTTTGATCATCTCCACCCTCGCGAAAAAATACCCTCACAGTGCTACTCATCAAAATACTTCACATAAAGCCGGAAAGATTCACTGTCTTAAAGGTGCCTGTCGCTAATGGGAAAGTTCTCAAACTACCTTCGTGACAAGATTTCTAACCCGCACTTGTCGCCCTTTATCTCCCAATACTGTTAATCTTGAGGGGATCATAAAAGGAAGACGACTTCGAAATGTTCAATCAGAAACTGACACTTTCACCAGCAAGAACTTAAAAACGTCGGAATATGAGAATGGGATCGACCAAGATTGTCTAATGCAGTAATAGGCCTATGTAGACTGCCATGAAATGCTAGTGTGTACTTGAGTCAATTTAAATTACTAAAAATTATTTTTCTCAATATGCTGTATTTCAAGTAGAGTAAATTTAAATACAATTTCATGTGTCATTTTTAATTCATCATTGATTTTGTAATTACAACTTTAATGAATATTGTGGGCATAGACATTTAACTTCTACTTCATGGGTCTTCTACAATGTATTAATGGCTATTAATGGGGTGAAAACTAAACTTATATAGTAAATTGTAGGAGCCCACCAATTCTTTAAGATGGCACCCTGTTCAAAAACACCTCACATCCAGCAGTGGTGGATCCTAAGGTTCAAGCCTTTCTATTATTGGAATGACGTCATCGTCAATTTCAACTTGACAAGTAACTACTACGTAAATCGACAGCAATTTCATTTAAAATATTGATTTCCGGAAACAAACATCTATAGTACACTATTCAAATGCATTCCTATCTAATCCAATTGCAAGACATCTCAAAACATTTATGCTCAAAATTTGCCTGAAAATATAGAAATCCTAAGACATTGAAGTGGCCTTTGAATTGTGTCAGTTTTCTCTAAATGTTTATTCACTATTAAGATTAAATTTAATGTCATTAAGTTAGCTACAAATTTTAAGTACGACGATAAAACATAATTTACCAAATTTAACATCCTTAGTTGTTGTAAAAGAATTCATTATCAACATTCGGGTATAAAATAAAAGAACATTTTGAAGTTTTAAAACTCATCTATAATTCTACCGTCGATCATGGCCATGTCTTTATTCAAAACATACAATGGTTTCCAATTACTTTTATCCTTACAGAAAGAATAATCAGTAGTTTTAGTCGGAAATTCTTAATAACTAAGTAAATTTAGTATTATCTTTAGATCATTTATACAATTAGTATGCCTATACATAATATATGAAGCCGTTCGCAATTAGTTCTTCTTCAGCATTCTTAGCAAGTTTATTTATTTTGCCATTCCTAAACTAATTGGTAAAATCGACCGGTTTTTACCAAATAGGCCTATATTCATTTCCAAACGCACATATATATATATATCGATCCGTTTGCATGTCGAGACCGTATTAGTGCACTGACACGCCTGTGATTTCCGACAGGCATATCCACTTCTCCGGTTAGACCCTGCCCTGCACCTGCTGCGCCCCGAGTGCACCCTGCACATAACTTCGCCTAACGAAGCCATTTCACGAAAATGTGAAGCGAAAAGCCAGGTTTGGGAATAATAGGTGAACAACGTGAAACAACAGCTACAACAGCCATGAGCACACAACATCACAACAGGTATCTAGGTCTAAACACAGGACGCCAGTCCATGCACCCCCAATCGAACACGGAACACCACACGAACATCAAGGGGAAGCGCATTAAGGCCTTCCGTACAAGAGGAAAACAGTGAGTGCCACTTACATAGACCACTTTAGTCCACTCCTTGCCGTCCCTGGAGCCGTGCATGACTAGCTGAAGAGCAGCACAGAAAAAAAGAGAGAAAAGGGGAAAAACACGAGCTAAGTGATAAGTGAGAGAAGAGACAACTTAGCCGCACAACACAGCAAGGTGAGTATTAACACAGGTGCCCCAAGAGCGCCAAGTAGTACACCATCCCTAGTACTGGGAATAGGAGTGATATACTACTCGCGCATCCTGGGTTTTGGAATGGTAGAAAATTGCTCCAGGTTCTCTGCGGGGTTCGAAGGAACGAAAATATGACAATGACTGCAATCAGAAGAAATAAGAGGAGGGAGCGCTTGAGGCATTAACCAAGAAACACTGCGGCTTGCAAACCGGTCAAAATACATCACGTCAGTGGATTCGATTCGAAAAATAGTAAGTGTTGAACCCCACGTATAGGTAAAGGTTCCATTGCATTTTTCTAAAAAATGTAGAATTTATTCACTAGGGTTTGAAACGTCCCGTTCATTTATTAAAACAAAATAAAAGTTGTAAAAAAATCGTTATCCAACCTCCGATGGTCAAATTCGGAGGTGTTACTAAGAGGAAAACCATCCGTTTTTGGAGGTTGTAGCGTACAAGTATGACAATTTTCATAAAAACAGGACATCATTAAATTACAAAAAGTAACTCAAACCCTGGTGAACAAAGAATTGCACACAAGAAAAAATAAATGCAGCAATTATATTTTTTTTAATGGCTAACATCCTTTTGGGACAGGCTTAATATCAATTATATGATTAGATTTCCCTGTCCACTTAAATTAATCGAATTTTATACATTACTATATAATTTAACAATGTCCTGGTTGATAATAAAAAGCAAAATAAAACAAAAAAAGCACGGGAAAATCTAACGCCCATCTTCAAAGGTCCTATTAAGTAAGGGAAAACGTTTTGGGAGGTTCCTGCTGGATTTACATTTTTTCCATGTTTACTTTTTTATAAATAAATGTGACATTTTAGCGAACACCTTTGCAGATGACAATTTTTTGCACATCAGAGTACATAGGCCTACTAAGTGCTATTTTGAATAAACTCAAGAGCAATTCTAGCAATTGAATTTAATTAAAAAACTAACGCGTCATTCCGCTCAGCCTTTTTAAAAGTAAAAAGCGAAGATAAATTTGACAAGAATATTAGATAAAACGGGCATGAAACGTTTACGCTCGTGTAAACTGGAAAACACTTTTCACTGGAGCAAGCAATATCAAGAAATGCCTTCTAAATCTGTCATTTCAGATATGCTATGGGGTTCAAGGCCCCTTATAAGCAAATAAAAAATGAAATTTCACAATTTGGAATTGACACTTCTAGGAATGTACTTTAACTTAGTTCCTTCAAAAAGCTTATTAGAACAATTTTTATTAGAATATTTATAATATTTTATCATTATTTCCTTCGGTAAACCTGTTAACTAGTGTGTGTAAAGTATGAATCGTTGCTGCACGAACTAAATTGTCATTTTTTAAGAAGCAACCATTTTCGTTTTAAAACTCCAAACATAAGTAAAGCAACGTGTAGAACACATGTACATTTGCAGGCTTTCAAATCCCAAACCCACGTTTACAACTAAATATTTACTTGTTTCATTACAACAAAAAGCCATGGAGCATTTTCCCACAATTTACGACATGAAATAGACATGTAATGACGGAATTATGTGTAAAGAAAAACGTATAACCAAGCAGGCATTTCAGATATTCCATCACGTGACAGGCAGTAATTAAAATCGATAAGCAACATCGACACAACCAATTAGTTATTTGTTGCTTTATTACATAACGCTTCACTCAATCTTTGAGCGTCTTTGCTTTTTCATGAGTTTTTTCAAAACACATTTCTTCCCTGTTTCAGCGTTTGATGAAGCTCTGGTGCAATAAAGAAAGAGCTAATTGGCTTTGTTAACGTTAATTATTGATTTAAACCAGGCAGCCAATTATTTTGAATCTACATTGGAATCTACAGAGTCCTTCCTTTAATAATAGGCGCTCCTTTAATAATAAGTCTAGACCAAATTCTTTTAGAAATATTGATTAAAAGTAATTTTAGCATTCCTCCATTACATTTCCAAAAACGAATTATATTTCTAATATTATTTGAAACGAAAATCTATGAAAAAGCGGGCACAAATTCATTATTTGCGATTAAAATTTTAAAAAAAATCGCCTACCGAGTTCAGTTAATAATGAATAAGAATATGACTAAATAAGATACTTTGGAAATGTAACTAAAATTTGTCACTTTATGTCTGGTTTTTCAAAAAAAACGGCACAAATGTGGTCACTTTAATTAGTACCATTACCAAACAATAAAAAATTGCGGGCAAAAAAAAGAACGAACAATAACTTTAATTTACCAACCCTCCCACGCATATTTGGTCTTAAACATGATAAACGTAGCCGGCGATAGTTGATACAGTTTCTACATATTAATTTTTTGCAAGAAAAATAAAGTCAAATAAAATAAACTTTTTAAACAGTAAGAAACCTTGGACCTTCTTTTATGTAGTAAAAATATAACATTCACGGAAATTCTCAAAATTCTGCAAATAATCCCAGACATGCATATTGTAGAAACTTGCCCCCACCTAAGGTAAGTTGATACATAGCAGGGGTATGCTGATACACATCAAAAATTCACTGTCATTGTGTTTTACGAAATAAAGTTTACTAAACTCGTCTTTTCAGAAAGTTTACAATGCATGCATTAAATCCACTTTTGACGAGTTTATCTCCTCCTTTTCTGAACTTTCACAAGATTTACTGAAATAAACGTTTGGATGCACATTTTTTCTGGCCATTTTTTTCTGAGACGTTTTTTTTTCTTTTGCTTGTTTTGGTTTTCCTTTTCTAAAACATGATGCGCAGCATTTTCAAACACTTCTAGACGTATATTTCCCCTCTCGGTTTTTCTCTTATACTTTCTCATGATTTATGCACAAATTCATACATAAACAATTAGAAATAATTCCAGTGACATTGTAACTTGCCAATGCTAAAAAAAACCCTGACAAATGGTTTATGTATGGGGCAAGGTTTTCCATGTTTCAATTTGCCCCAAACATTGTGTATCGACTAACCGCATACGTGCTCTAATTCAGTGGTCCCCAACCCCCGGGACGCGGACCGGTACCGGTCCATGGATCAAATGGTACCGGGAAGCCCAAGGAACATAAAATTATTCTCATTAATTAAGCGTTCTGGTGAGCGTTCTGGTTTAATACATAGTTTTAATAGCTATCCACATTTAAACAGCAAGTCAATGACTATCCTTCATTATCAGTTTTATTTTTTAAACCGTAAACTAGTCACAGGAAATCCTTTAATGAAAAATATAAACTTTACTCTTAGTGGTGAAAAACAATGTTCCTTTTAGCTGCCAAGTTTTTCATCCAGCTAACAATTTCACATGGAGGATCAGTAGTGGGGGGTCTTCAATCGTCTACAGTATGAAAACTACAACGCTTTAGATACTTGCCTACCAGTAATCCTCAATGTATCAACTTACCCTTGTATTATTTAGCCACGGTCTCCCCTACTTTTAAATAAAATCTTGATAGCGAACAGGAATGTGCGTCGGACCTTAACATTGTCACTTTGGTAAAAACCAACTGTCTCTGAAATCTGATTTTAACAAAGTAGGAAATTTTATGCAATAAATGCTTATTGTATAATTGGTGAGGAAATGAAGGCAATACGAAATTATGTAATGATCTGTTGGTTTTCATTAATGCTGGTTTGTGATTCAACTTAATTATTTTTCCTTAATCTGCTGCGTTTCAAATAAACTAAACTTCAGAATTTCATTGTTTTATAATCATGGGGCTTATTGAGCACGTAGGAGACTACATAGGAAGTTGTAGAAACCCACTAATTGATATCTACTCTGGTGGAAAGAGCAGCATAAATCAACGCAGTAGATACTGATATCAGTACAAAAACCGCTATATGTATCTATAACCGCATATATAGTGATATCCGTATATGATCATATATTAAACTTTTGAGCGGGTAATTGAACCATGTTATAAATCACCACATTCCTACAAGATGGTGTATGCAGACAGTACAGTATCTGCTTTTTTGGTGAAATTTGAAGCAATAGCATATTTGTGGATTCTATTCACACCCCTTCATAATGTTAAAATGCAGTTTTTCATTTTAAGTCAATCCTTTGTAAGCCTTGGTAAAACAGCATCTACAGATTTCTTTAGGCTTGCTCAGATAAAAGTAATTGAAAAACACAACACATGCTTTATCCAACCGTGTTCTACCAGAACATGACTAGTACCTTTTGTGAACACATTATCTAAAATTTCAAACTTAAAACTTTATTGAGTTTAATTTCTTAATTGCTAAGATAGTTTATGCAATTAGAAATGTATACAAATACAATGGTTATGCAATG
The DNA here is from genome assembly GCA_034700785.1 of Rossiulus vilnensis. Lineage (NCBI taxonomy): Eukaryota > Metazoa > Arthropoda > Diplopoda > Julida > Julidae > Rossiulus > Rossiulus vilnensis. The sequence goes on from JAQIXS010002676.1 coordinate 7,009, forward strand.
CGAATAAATCATCTTTACCCCTTCATTTTCCCGGAATGTAACACATTGCTGATACTGCGTTTCTTTATTTATAAGAGAATAAATGGTTGATTTTCCATGCGGGTAGGCGGCAGCATGTTAAGTATCATCTTAAGTAGGAAGCAACCGCAACGAACGCCTAGTGAGTGTTGTTCTTCACTACTCAAACTAGCGCTAGAAACTGTCTTGTCATAGAACGGTCAGGGTCACACCTCATCGCCTCCGACAGACGCCTCGCATTGTACGAGATGATCAACAGCCGCATTTATTTTCATTCATTAAGTTTTCCATCTCTTCCCCTGGACACCCCCAGGGGTCAATGCGTTAAAAACGGGAACGGTGGCAACTGTCTCATTAATCGTCGAAGAGGGCCATAGCACGTAACCTAGTCTTTCATTGGCCAAAAGCGAGTAAATACAGCTTTACCATGGCAACTAGAAAATCGATAGTTGCAGACGCAGGGGCTGCCAGAGAGGCTTATAAAAAGGAATGCAGTTAACCCCAACAGCATTCCGAACAGTTGCGAGACTGTTGAGACGTGCACAGTGCGACACTAACGTTCGCTCTGGAATGCTAAGATGAGGAGCTTGAAGTGCCATTAACTGGTAGCAAATGCGCACTGGTGAGCATGTGTTTTCGGACATCTTAGTTGCTCGCTCTAGAGTAGCATTGAAATGACCAATCTACTTTTCAAACCACATGCCGCATGTTATCATCGCTAAAGCTCATTAAATTCAAACCAACAGGCAATTCAGAGACTGTATGTCACTGCATGCAAGCTGACCAAAGCTGACAAAGTGTCTCTCAAAGCTGGTTCAAATTTATTGGAAAATTTTGTGTTTTGTCATTAATTTTGGTTATACTGATGGGAAGTTGAATGCATTGTCAAATGATGCAATGTTTGTTGTCACGTAGTGCTTTCATTAACTTAAATTACTATTTAAACTTGATTTGTTCTCATAAATCTGTTGCGATTCAAATCATTTCAACTCTCAAATGTAGTTCATTGCGAAACTTTGAATTTTTTTAAAATAAATGTGATATTTACTGCAAGTGCTATTACAGTGTGTATGATGCAGGTTTCACTAGGAGGATGTAGGAACTTAGATACGCATTTGTAGGAACCCTCAAACAGCGATTAAATGTACAATTGGCACAATAATACCATGTTACAAAACACCACATAAAAAGCAATGATGGAACCACCATTCGTACATCCCCATCAATAACAGTGCATATTAAAACACCTTAAGAGGAAAAAAGTCACAAAGTATATGCAAAGAGAAACTTAGAAAGCACCTAAAAGTCTACCCAAAACTACATTATAATGGTAATGATCCAAAACTAATGGGAAACATTTAGCTTATATATTGTCTTCCAGAATAGAGAAACCTCACAAATATGTCCAACAGATGCCATATGCGTGATGAGACTGGCATGATTCATTTCAAATAGGCTCTTGAATTATATTGGTCCATTTCAATTCTCTTTTATCATTCTAGTTTTGGCTGGACCATAGTGATATAAATCACTATTATTCGTAAACAAATTTACACAAATGAATCTTATATTTTGATATTTTAAAAGGATACCCTAAACATATGTAAAGATAATAATACAAAATACAATATGATATTGCACGTAAAAGAAAACACCTACGTCCAGACATTTTTTAAAAATATTTTTATAGTTTTTTAAACGAACGAATGATTGCAACTCCAAATTCCTCGACAAAAAGCAGTTCAGACATTATTAGTCTATTAACATTACACTAATTGCTATTGTAATTATGACATTTTTGTACACATTTAAAAAAGTAATTTCATCTGTTTCTTGTCCTTGGCTATTCTACTAAATTTACTAATAGGTGCATTTTCTCGCAGGTTAAGAAAACGCATCTGCGCCTTATTCAGGGCACAGAAAATGAAGCCAACTTCTGCTAAGTTATTTCGATGAACACTGTAATTCACTTAAAATCCAATCAAAACATTGCCTATAATAGAATTAGCCTGCCTTGATACTGGTTAGACTGCTAACATGGCGACTAGACATGCGCTATTGCAAAGCTTAAGAATCGGAAATGGCCAACATTTGAACCTCGATTCAACCACCATTCACCGCACATCCTGCACACATTAAGCACGCGAAATTCCCAATAAAAACGACCATCAGGTCGATAGTTTACCACTGCAGGTACAGGATTAAATATCTTACTAACATTGCTCAACCAAAGCAAATTCCGCTGTCCATTGAAGCTTAACGACAAGCAATGTGGCGAACGAGCAGCTGGTCAGGTCTGAGAAATTAATAATTGAGTGGACCCAGTGGCCAAACATAGCCCAATAAACCCCAGTGGGAGTGGTCAGGCGAAAATGGATATGAATGACAGGAAACGAAAAGAATCGATGAAAACTTGGTAGACATCGAACCCGAATGCGGTGTCGGAGATGTGAGAGTGCATGACAAAAGGTCCAAAATAGAAGATAAATTGGAACCGGAGTCCATTATTGCAGAGTTCGGACAGGAAGGATGCATTAATCCCACCTTGTCACTGGTTGGCCAGACAAGACTTGGTGGCAAGAGTACCGTGGCAGCAAACCTTTTCCTCAAGATAATTAAAGCTGAGCCTGATGCCCTATATTGTCTGTCAAAGCTGGTTCCTACAGTTGGAGCACGGTATGTTAATTTTTGTTACTCTTTTACATAAATGTTTCTTTTATTTTAGGGAAAGTGAAGGTACAGAGGAAGGTCGATTATCCGAGGAAGTTGAGACAGCGACTTTTTAGGATAATTGAATTCTTCAGATACAGTAATTGAAATTATTGTTACCAAATTGGCGCAAATGCATTTTGGTACATTAAAAACGTTTTCATTCATGTACAATGTAAATTCGAAATACAAAACAATCAAAAATAGATTGTTAACAGCTCGTTTCTAATCAGTTTTTATCAAATTTTATGTCCCGATTTAGCCTCTCAATACACATTAACGCTCTTTTCCTTGTTATGTTTTTTCAATGTTTATCTGCTCGAGCACCCGGTTAATCCGAGGGCTTATCAGAGACTGCTTCACCTTGGTTAGGCCGAATATCCGGTCCTCGGATAATCAAACTGCCAGTGTGTTATCAAATTATTCATTTTACAGGTGCTGGAATGTGCATTTATGAATTTAAATCACAGTTCTTAAAACTTTCTCTTCTTTAAAAATAGTTGAATGTGGCATTTTTGATTTCATTTTCGTTTTTGTAATAAAATTGCATTCTATGGGTCTTACTGGGAGGATGCAGAAACTTACAAACTTCGGAAAGGGTTGCACAAGTACATGTCCATGTAAACACTTGTCCGGCTAGAAGAGGATGTGGGGAAAATCCATTTTATGACACAAAGAAAGTTCCATTGTCTGGTCGCACTGTGTTGGCCTGAATTTCCTTTACTGACCTTTAACTCAGACCACGCGCAATCTTCGCAGCTGCTTGGCAAGAGAGACTTATCAGCACACAATGGAGTCAAACTGGATTTTCGAAAAAGGTCGGCACATTGTAGAAATGCGAATTGCTTAAGATTCAGAAGTCGATTACCCGCAACGGTAGACGTTTCTGACGAGTTTCGAGTACCAAAAGAAAGAAAAATTGAAGATCAAGTGATTCGTTGTATAGGTTCGAAAATGATGGTTAAAAATGTAATTTGATTCTTGGAGATAGAAAAAAACGAAAACATTAACAATAATTTTAGCGAGTACAAGAGACTGCGTGATAGTCAGTAGCCATCGTGACAGTGCACTGCTTCGACAGTAAGCCTACTTAATGTATCATATATGATACTAAAATTGTAACGAAACAGAGAACTTCCATGGTCCCTGTATAATTTTTCATATCCATGATAAGTAAAACGCAATTGATTTGCATGCTTCAATATATTATTAATACTTATTAAACTTGTGCGAATTAATATAACAATGGTATAGTAATGGCAAACTATTAAAATCAAAGAAATAGCTTACCAAATGGGAGCGCAATGATTTACTATGTTAAAAAGTTGTGTACAAAGTGTTTGTCTTGCCCTTTTATTTTCGGAATAATTTAGTAAAACAAACACGTGGTTGAGTTGGTAGAAAAATGATGGCTAAAGGACGTGCTATTCTGAATGCGCATTACTTTTGGCAGGAATTCCGCGTTAGAATGATACATTATTTAAGTTCAATAATCACAACGTAAATACTTTTGTAAATTAAAATTAAAAACGGTATTGTATTTTTAGGACTGCATTTGCCAATCATTATGAGAATGATTGGAAATTTTCATGACAATGTAACCTAATACTGCATATAAAACCCATCCATGAATAGTAATATATATTACAGCATGCAAGACCATTGTTCGATAACGAACAACAAAGACATATCGAAAAAAGGTAATCTTTACAGAAAAATCAAAATAATACACAATAAAATGTAATTCAGTACTAAAGATGAATGCTGTGCATAGAAATGCTCCCATTGGCTAAAAAAACAGCTTCTAGAAAGTAATCAAGCTAATGGCTTTGATCATTACACTTTTGTAGTACGTGCTGCCAGGAAATTGTTTATGAAATCTAAGTGCAGTCACCTGAAGGAACAATTATGGATTTATAAAGTAGAAACGCGCTTGCTATCTTGAGGCACTAAATGTGAGTACCAAAAAACAAGGTGCGTAACAATGCAGCTGAATGTATAAGCTCCACATTAACAAGATACTACGACTATACACGTTTAATGTCTTAACAAAAGTTAGACACTTCTGTAGTTTAAAATTAACCAAGATCTGGTTCAACTAAACTGATACATGCCGCTCATATCCACCTAATAGATTTGAAAATGCCGAAATTCCCTGAATACCTAAACTATAAATCAAACTAAATTGTATTTAACAAAATATTTTCGAAGAAGAATTTAATTTAAACATAACTTAATATAATACTTTAAATGCATCTTTGTAGAATATATTAATGCAAAACAAAATACATTTCGTGTCGTTATTTAAAAGAGTTCTAAAATGTTACGTTTACTCATTTCTTTTATATGGGTAAATAGAAGCTTATTATGCTATAACTGACCATATACATGTATAAGCCATACATGACAAACGGACATGACATACAGTGTATATAGAAAATGTGTTATATGGCTTATAACACAATCTTACATTGTTAATATTCCTTTCATCCCTTAAGCAAATGTGATATAAGCCAAGATAAATAAAATTTTAACTTTAATATAAGTTACTGTACTATATTTTCCAGATAAATACCTACTGAGATAAGTATGACTATATTTGTAAACATGTTGGTAGACATGGTTACGTGTAAAAATATACGTATTTAAACATTATATGGGCATATATGGAAATTATTGGACACACACGCTGGAATAAGTTATACATGTACATGTCCATATGTGGCTTATATTTAGTATTTTCTATCCGGGTTCCTTATAGTTGGAACATACATGTGCTCGTATCTAAGGCAGAAGACCTCTTTGAAATCATCTCAATTGTAGTGTGGCACTATAGTCGTATGAATTTCAGAAAAAAATGTATAACTCCACCGACTATTCTGAAATAGTCGATGAAGTTTATACATGAATCATTTCTTTACTACGGACGATACGATAACAAGCTTTTGCAACACCCTGCATCATTTCAGGTAAAAAATTCAAAACGCACGGTAGAGCACTGAGTTAATAAGAATATTGCCCACAAATTTAAAGTGCGAAATTTAAGTGCACTATGCCTTAATCATAAAAATTAAAGTAAAAAAGAATGTCACTATGCATGAGGTCTCAAAATAACTCGATATTAGCAAACTAGCAAGAAGTAAATTTTGGGAAAAAAATCTTTAAGGAAATACATCAGTACAAGTGCCAGTTCACTTGAAAAACAATTTCCTCCGGGTGCGAACTCTGCGAATCATTTCGGATTCCAACCATAAGAATTCAATTCTCAGAAGGAATTCAATTTCAAACAATTTAAGGCAGGCAAATCAGGCAAGATGGAACATGATCCTGAATCCAGTAACACAGCCCATGTCACATTTATTGCTCAAATTTCCTAACATGCTCGGATAAAGGCAGTGGCAATCAGTGACATTATTACTGCGCTGAACAATGTCATTGCCACTACTTGACATTTAGTAAACCAAATGTTAACACGGCACTGAACACCTAAAAGAGTTCCCTAACTAATGGACGAAAATAAACTTGCAGCACCATGTCTAACACAAAACGACAATGATAGAATTCCATTATTTCGGTCATTAACTAACTAGCATCGGCAATTAAATATCCAATTAGTGCGCTTGCATTTCAAGAACTATTTGGAGGCGTTTCATGTAAGCAATGCTGATAAAAATCCTTGCTTGAGGATAATATCATCGCAAAAAGACCATTAACAACAGCAGTGCAACAAAAACACTAGTGCCATGTCTTATGAGTGTGAGTCAATACCTAAGGCCTAAAGTACATTTGCCTATGTTAATAAGGTGAAAAACGTAATTTAAAAAAGCTTAATAAAGACAAAAACGAGCTCGTTTTGGTCGAGTTGATTGGGTCAGTATAGCAATTAAAAAAGCTGATTTAATCCAAATTTTACACCAATTAGGAATAAATTTGATTGCAGTATGCAGTATAAAGATAAGGCATGTTTTAATGAACTTAAGTTTTAATTGGAAAGATTAATTTCGCGCAAAAAAAACCCCATGAGATTTATAAATTTTGAAAAAATTATCAATATTTTTGTATTGATTCCCTATTCGTTGAAATGGGCCTAATTGTCCGAGGTTGCATTATCTCAGTTAATGGAAATAACGGATAATCGAGCACTCACTATAACACGAAAAATCAAAAACATTTAATTAGGAAAAAATCCCTTTATTTTTCATTGACAAAACACTGCCTCAACACACTATAGTTGATCTAACATACCTAGCACATGCTTGGTAAATCCTTTAAAAGTCATGCATTTCAATGACCTTGTTCTAATTCTTAAGGAAAGATCAACTTCTAGGCCCGTGATCACACCACTAAGAATGAATGAAATGCTATTGCCCGACTGCTTCTGATACATCGAGATGCCTGAAATTCAGTAGCATACTAACCACTCTCGTAAGCATCACATTCGCTCATTTAGGAGGATTCCAAAGCAAAACGACCATATCCTAGGAGTCGTATATTGTCTTAACTTACCATTGTCCAGAAACCAACAAACTTCCATCAAACCAAAAAGCCCCCGAACTCCTTGGCCAAAACTATTTTAGCATCGTCAGCAGTGCTGCCTTTTAGATATGGCAAAGTCCAAGAAGCATGAAATTGGATTTGCGGGCGGAAGCGTGCACCACTTTGTTCCCGCTCGAAAAATACGAGGAATCTGGAGGCTTATCCGCTGGCCTGGAATTCGTCCTTCCAGCAAAGTCAAGACAGCAAAACGACAAGTGAAATCAGTGGCACGCATATCAGGGCATGCTTTTAAGCGTCCAAAATAGAAAAACAAAACGATAAAGAGAATGTCATAAGGAGCGTTCTTCGAGAGCTCTGGCAAAGTCTTGACAGCGTGCACTTGTCGGCCATGGATAATGTTAAACCAGGATATGGCTGTTTTACTAATCAAGAATCCTGAAGAATGCAAGGCTAGCTCCGCGAGGACTTAGTAAAATCCCAGATGACAATGGACTACTCCATTGGGAATGCAGATATTGTTTCGAAATATCCGCCTGGTGGCTGGTAGACCAACGACAGTTTTGACAAATGATATCCTTGGCTTATATCATTGGCATAAAGTCTATTTGATACATCCAAGGTTGAAAAACCAAATATGGATTCTGCATGGACATACAGATATATTCAACGTATTCCATATACACGTATGGTTAGACTATATTAAAACTGACCACAGAAAGATATATCCTTATACAGAACGCATGCATTCCTATATATTTAGTGGAAATAAATCTGAAATGACTCCCGTTAACTATTCCTGTCAATGTTTACATGTCTGGTGGAATTAATTTTTCCACTGGATTTTTCTGTATCTAATTATTCTAAGACACATGCCGCCATTCAGTATATGGTTTATTTAATTGCCATGCAATATTTTCCTTATATGGTCATGTGTATGCGGCAATGTCAATACACATGTTTGGCCATATATGAACTGAAACATGGCCATATATGAACTTAAACATGGTCATATATGGATCACACATGGTAAGTTATGGCAAATACTTGCACAACCCCGAATAGGGTCCAATTTTACATAAAATTTCACCGCAATTCAATGCGAATTTTTTCACTTCCGGCATCCAAGAAAAATGAGTCATCCGTTCCAATCTTTGATCATCTCAAAAAAACTTATCACCACTTACTCCATATTATAACTTCTTCACAACATACTAATGACTGGGTTTAAAAATGCTCAAAGAACTACAAAAGAACAATACTTGGTCAAACGGGGAAAGCACATCCAGATATTCTATCAGAACTCAGGTTTTAAGTGTTACGGATTTTTGTAGCAGGAATTCAGCAGAATTAATGCTACAGAATTGAGAAAGTCTGGCAGAATATCCCCTCACTATTCTGAGCTGGTATTAAGCCTGCAAGTTTTGTATAAAAAAACTTCATTTGCCATAATTCAAAAGCAGCTACCAGTTATTCACATTTCAAACAAAAAACTGGCAACCTGCATAGAATAAAAGCCGAACGTGTTCGTACTAAGACTCAATAAATGCACGTACAATGAAGCATAGACAAACTGCGAAATAAAAAAAGGAAAAAAGAACATTAAACCACATGCGGGACGATCGAGAGGGTTAATCAGCGGTTAGTAAATCCACGCCAAAAGGTACCAGAGCGCCGCCAACGAGTTGATAATCGAGAGAGGCCATAAAGGATAATAAAAATAAAAAACCTGCCTGACGAAGCAAACTGCATGCGTGTTTTGAGGCAACCAAACACCTGATAAACACAAAATGAACATCATGATAACTTGCTCGATGTCAATCTGCTTGTTATGTGCACGTTAATTACTCGACGTGATTGAATAGCGTGACGATGACATCTGTATGCTATCCCAGAGTGAACATTTCCAAAGGCATTAGATATTCAGAACTGTCAAGAATTAATTTATCTTTTATAATCACTAAAACTTAGGCATTAATATCTCATATCCATGGCCCAGATAGGGAGGAATTAATGCCAGGGTCTTAATGTGGAAAGCACAAATTCACAGCTATTCAATTAAATACTAGCACGCTAAAATATTTACAGGCGGTGTAAATCTAATTTAGTTTCTCCACCTTCAATCTCGGTTAAAAATAACTGAAAAAAATATAAATAAGGTACTAATGCGAAATTTGAGATCAGGCCCGACCCAAAAGGATGCAAAGCACTCGGATTAACCGAGGTCTCGAGCAGATAAACATTAATAAAGCATAATAACAAGTAGGGAACTAAATACGCTAAAATAAAAAACTAAGCATGCTAAAATACTTTATATACACAGATGGTGTTTATCACGGTATCGTTCTCCTAGTTATATTTTTACACAACAGCACATGTTCTTTGGTGCGTTATCGCAAAACTAATTTCATTTTTTAAGCTTTTAATCTAGACTATAAATAATTGAAATAAATATAAATAAGGTTCAATTGCGAAATTTGAGATCAGGCTGACAAACTGCACATTTTGCTTCAAATAATAATTATCATGGGAAATAAAATTTTAAACAGAATAATAATTGTGTTGGTGTTATACGAAATTGAGAGAGAACAGACTTATTTGCTTAAAACTTTCATACATGTATACAGCGGAAGCTCGATTATCCGAGGACCAGTTATTAGATATTCGGCTTCACCGAAGCGAAACAACCTCAGATAAACACTCGGATTAACCGAGGTCTCGAGCAGAAAAAGCATCATAACAAGTACGGGGAGGAGGGTCAAGGAGCATTGCACTGTATGGAGACCATACAATTTGATTTAAACTGATTAAAAGCGAGTTGTTAGCAATATATCGTCGATTTTTACATTTAGTATTTATTGTGGACATGTATTAAAAATGCTTTTACTGCACAAAATACAGCTGCACCTGTTTTTAACTATACTTCTGATTATCCGAGATAGTCATGGTCGAGACTGCCTCGAAGAACCGAGCTACCACTGTATCTGCTTCAGCATCACAATGGTGACAAATGTGTGATATTGTTAGCACGAAGCCCCTGTGGAAGAGGCTTAGGTGATGATCCCTCAATTATCAAAACTGCAAGGGATCAGGTCGGCAAGTCGTCTAATAAACAATGCGTTCACGTGACCCGCGTATTCCCGACATGGCAATCCAATCAAAACGATAAGAAAGGTCTCGTTTTACGTCAGGTACCTGATCTTTCCTTCCAGCGATGGTCCCGGCGTAGTCGGGGAATTTCTTCTGCAAGTGACCCAGGATGGCATCCTTCTTGTTAGGATCTTCTTGCGGATTTTTGTTAGACTGTGATAAAAAACGAAACGAGATTCCGCTAAGTATCATGCGTGTAAGTCGATGCTACACGTATCGTTAATTATGTCTTAATTAGGTTTGCAGTATTAGACACGCAACAAGCAAGCAACAAAATGCAACGCAAGCACGCAAACTCCTATTTTTTATAATCAGATTGTACCTACTTTGCAAAATTATGCGCAGATTCGTTACAATAGTAACTGACGAAATAATGTTTCTTAGTTTTTTTAAGGAAATGAAAGTAAATTTTACTGAGATGCTCATCAATTAAAATCTATGAATCAATTTCAAATGTTAATGAGAGATGGTAAGTTTAGTGGAAGGGAAAGCAATATATTGAAGAATGAAATGCAAATTGGATTTTATTCTGGAGTCTACTGCGTGTAAATCCAAAATAAAAACAGCTGGAATAAACAAAATTTCAAGCTGACACAATTTACACAGTCGACTCCAGAATAAAATCCAATTTGCATTCTATTTAAAGTATTTAAATCGTTCCCTTGTATAAAAATTCGTCTTTCAAACTTGCCTTTTCAACTTGTACAATTTGAAAACTTGTACAAATGGAAAAACATGTCATTTTCTTTATTTTCATTATCGTAGAGGCATATTCTCATCAGGAGAATGTAGAGTAAACGCTACCTTTAAAGTAGCCATCGTCACGCATGCGTGCATCAATGTGGTTTTATATTAAAACATGCAACGCCGGTTTTCATGCAAATGCAATCAACATGCGTTGGACATAACAGTTAAAACATCCAATAAAGAAATCCGAAAACATTTCCATCGTTTTGATGGAGTGCAACAGTAATGTGCAACAATAAATTTACATTTTGATTAAATTGTAATTCGTCACAATGCTTAACTCAAATGTGGGCTTAAGCCTGGTGGCTGAGATAGGGGTAATCTGTGGACACCTGCCCCAGCCCCCAAACTTCCAATGCCTGGCACAGTTCTACCATGTTGCACCTTCAGCTGAAGTTCATCGGTCACGTGCCATTAATCGAAACAAATGTCGAATTACAGCTCGCTTGATGTGCCACTGGTGGCAAAAACTGCTAAACTTTCGCGCCTAACAAAGGCAGTCACGCCGAAGCGCGAAAAGAGGCATTTATGACGTAATTAGGCCTGCTCTAACAAAGGTTAATTAGCTTTGGCTTTATTTAATTGCACGCGCGCGCTGCATCTGGCGCCTGGAAAATTGGATTTTTCCAGGAATTCAAAATAAAGTGAAACAATTCATTTCTCTTTTAATTAGCTTAAAGGAGAGCTGTAAATCGCATGCGGCAGTCGGTTAACGAATATGCTCATTATGCTGATGTTCCCTTTAAGATGTTTTTTGCATAGCAATACTTTAAAAAGTCGTTCCTTATGGGCTTACTAGCTTAGAATTTTTTCAAAATCAAACATTTCTAAATTGAAGCCCACACATTGTTAAAAAGTACCAAAATTTAGGTGAGGAATATTCAAAACGTTAGGTATCTGTCAAAATTTCATAGATGAATTTGGAAACCTTGAAAACGATAATTCGACATGTTTCTAAGCTTTTACGAACATTTATTTACAATGTAAAGAAGAAAAACAAATTACCTCGCCCTATATTTTTCCATCACGCTAATCAAGACACCATAATTCTTTTTAAAAACATATTGAAGTATTCCACTGATATTTATTAAATACCGTTATAAGTTATTTTTAGAATGTGTGGCCACTGGGAAAAAATGCAGAGCGATTCGTTTTGAAATAACTGTATTCCAGGCACGCATACATCATGTAAATAGTTATCAGAATTTTTTTTATAAATACCACAGTAGAATTTATGAGACAAATTTGAGAACAACTGACAAAAACTGAGTAAATTTGAGAAAAAGGTATTAATTTATACTGGCGTATTTTTCATGATTTCAAATGAATAAAAAAATGCAGCCACGTGTGCTTAATTTCGGACCTAAGATTATAACCTGATCCTCAAAACTAAAATGAGTAAAAATGGTAGAAACAGTGCACACATGACAATTAAAGCGCAATCGTTTTGGTGATAAAATTAAAAGGAAAACCTAAAAAGCTAACAAACTGAGAAGCTTTCTCTTATTTTTTTATATTTTTAATGTAAATATTTTTTAATTTTGTCAAAATAAAGACAAAACGGCTTCTTTGAAATACATATTTTAAAAAAATGAATAGAATTTGGAATAACCCTTGGATTGAGGTTTCCAGAGTGGCACTTTGCCAACAGACAATGACGTCATGCTGCTGCCCCTGATGGTAGGCAATCACTAAGGGTTGCGTTGTGAGCAATGATTGCCTGAATATGATTTGTGCAATTTTCCTTCACGTTTTCAAAAAGTATCAAACAAAACTACAATCGACGTTGCACAAACTATTCTGTTAATTTATTGAAACTATCTTGTTTATTTACGCAATCCTTTTTATTATTAAAACAACAGATCGTGGAATATTTTGAAAACAAAATACAATGCAGCCTTCGTGAAAAACTGGGAACGGGATAATACGTCAAAACTACGCCAACAAAGTAACATAATGCCTGGAAACAAGAATAAGTTATGCATGTTACTGAAAACATGTTTGGAGGCCCTGTTAGTATTGAGCGAATTAAAAAATACGTGTATTTCTACCAGGTGTCTGCTAATGGAAAAAATATTCTATTCTGCGAAGCAAAGTGCTTTTCCATTATTTTAATTGAATTTTTGGAGTGTTTTTCTCTCCCGATTGCGTCGAACTTTTAAGTGCAATCTCATTCACTTTCCTAATTTTATCGAAAATCGACATCTTCATTTCAGATCTATAAACAGCTCGAGATTGCTTATTGATTAAACGAATGTTAGACAAATACACTTATTCAATTATATTATTTTGCGAAAATCTTTAACAATATTCAAAAAGTTACGTTCCACCTTGATTCGCGCTTCGTTTGACTCGAATTATATAATATCGTCGGTCTAAGTTGGTCACACTCACAAATTAAAGATTTCACCAGGAAGCAGAAAAACGTAATTTATTAACAAGTGATAAAAATAAAAATAAGTCTGTCACACATAACTAGTGAAAATCTGTATAATAAACATGTATGTAACCTACAAAACATGTTTTGCTTCCAGATCACATGATTATTGCTTTATTATTACATAATTAATGTTGAATTATAATCAATTTGCCTACATCCTAAAAATCCTAACATCAATTTGTTTTTGAAATTAGAATAACTCTACACTACAGGTACGAAAAAAATTAGTGAACATTTTTGTTTATCTAAACAGTTATTAAAGAATTATGACTTACAGACGGATGATTCGGAATCATCCGTACTTCATGAGAAGAAATTAAAATAAAATGTTTATCATTTGTGTGACAGTATAAATCTGCATGTTTTGCTTCCATATCACATAATTAACGTTTTATTTTCACATAACTATCACACTCATTTTTCTCATAATTAATTCTCACTTATAATCGAAGTGCCAATATCCTAAAATACTAATTTGTTACTGAAATTAGCCTAACTTCATACTATGGGGAAAAAAGCAATAATTAGTAAGGAATGCCCTTTATCTAAACAGTTATTACAGACTTTAAACAATTATAATGTTCTGTATTTCAACATTTAACAGAAATACACCATTTTCTTTTTTCGCAAAACAACTTTAAATGCCATTGCTGGTAGTGAGACTTGAGCAAATTTCCCACACAATTTTCAAAACTTTAGATTTAAGCAGGTTTCGTGTCATGAATCTGTTGGATGCTGCTAGATAGATTCTGCTAGATACATATGGTCATGTTCACCTCTTTCCATAGATATCATTTTTGGCGAAAATGGATTTATGCCATTCGCATATTAAAACGACGCTATTAATGTTAAAACTTTATATTTAAGCAGGTTTCGTGTCATGAATCTGTTGGATGCTGCTAGATACATATGGTCATGTTCACCTCTTTCCATAGATATCATTTTTGGCGAAAATGGATTTATGCCATTCGCA
>JAQIXS010002677.1:0-21534 GCA_034700785.1 Rossiulus vilnensis
GGATCAAATGGTACCGGGCCGCCCAAGGAACATGAAATTATTCTTATTGATTTAGCGTTCTAGTGAGTTAAAATGTTGAATCCCATTATACTCATTTTTTGGTGGAGCTGTATTTTATTTTGAAGGCATGTTTAAATACAATTAAAATAAAAATATTAAATCAAAATAATCTGAAATATAAACAATCAACGTCCTTCCCTCAGCGGGCCGCGGTAAAATTATCAAGCGTTGACCGGTCCGCGGCGATAAAAAGGTTGGGGACCACTGGTGTAGGGTCCTGAATTCAACTGACTCGAATCGAGGCGATACATTTTTGAATCGTGATCGCTGGCATAAAAACCAGACTCTTCGGAGGCAACGTCAAGCGCGGCTTCATCTATGAGTACACAAAGTATGCCTTCCGAAGCATGCGAACGAATAAATTTGCTTCAGAGATAATTTGATTGCATGGGTGGTAGGTACAAAAATGGTAATATGCATTAGCGTTTTGCTTCCGAGAGGAGCACCGCCAAATGCACGAATATGGACCAAAGATTCAATTAATTTCTCCATGCAGCGGTTGATAGGCGTGGAATGTCCCTATAACGGTATAAAACGTCCTTCACCTCCCCCTCACTCTCAAGAGGCCGTATCAGTCTATTTGTTCGCATTCGGAGAGCTAGTGGTTTTAATTTCTTGGCGTGTTATTTTAGAATAGAAATTATGATTGTGGTGCGCAGGCCACGTTTCGCAGTTTCACGTTTTCAACTTTAGACAAAGGTATCAGCTTTAAACTTCGTTGTAAAAACCCATGCCAGCCTGCCATCACTTGCTTAATTAATTTCAAAGGGATGTTACGCACCATTTCGTATGCTATTTAATTTTTCTTGCATGTTTAATGTTCTGAAGGAATACAACTCGACTGCATCATTTATAGACACGTAGCATTTTCTAACAGTATAAACAGAAGACCATTAAAGAAAAGATTTATGGCGGTATGCATCCATTCTACGTGTTTAAATTTAACAGGCGAATATTATTTGTTTTGGAAAGCATATCAACTTTGTCGCAAAATAAATACCGTTGTGCATGCATGATTAAAAACTGTCCCACAGCTTTATTTATTACAACTTCTACAAAAACAGCCTACCGGTAGTCAGCTAATCATATAAATGTAGTATTATTTGAATAATGGTGAATTTGCTCATAAAGGGATGAAGCTAAGGTAGGCAGTTCTCATTAGGTAATAATATTACTTTTGCGACAACCACGTGATGCCAAATTGATGCTATTATTTGTGGTAAAAAGTGTGGCAATCACTAAAGAATGACCTAAAAGGTATGCTCACCAAGCAAAACATTGGACCCATATCACTAAAGAATGACCTAAAAGGTATGCTGATTAAAGTTTCAAAATGGAACGCAAATCTCAATTATTAATTTATCAGCTGATGGGTATAGGTACTGCAGATCAAACATTATATTATTCACCACAAGTGCGCACAATGTATATGCAATAGCCATTAATTCAAGAAATTTCAACGAACTTATAACCTACACGTTTATTGATCACACTAGTGTCATCTAGTTGGCTTCTTTCTTACTACAGTAACTCCACACTTTATTATTTAATTAAACCTCCATAGCACAAGGGCATATACATTATAAGAGATTAATTAGCTAATAATCCTTCGCATTCATATCACTGGCTTCAAGAGGAACGCTGGGGATAAACCAAATGGATCAGGCCCTTAGGATCGATATTTTTAAATTAAGAAGAAAAAAATCCATTGAAGATAGCGAAACAGTGCATGGCACACCCAAATCTGTACGCGGGCATGTTGTTAATGAAAACCAAATGTGCGGCGGGAAGAAGGGAAAATCTAAGAAAAACATGGAAAAGCTGCAAAGAAATAGCATATTAACAAAAATCGGGGATGAGATTGTTCCCTCACAACCCCCTATATTCCACAAACATGATTTATGATGAAAGTCCTTAACTCGATAGATTTTCAAGTTTTACTTGCATGCATATTATGTTGGAAATCTTCCAAGACATTCAATCAAAAGTTAAGCTGGCTTGACCTGTCAAGAAAATGAGCAAGAAGCTTTATGGGACTCATAAACTCACAGGAACAAACCTTGTGACAATTCCTATTGATCCTATAGGTAGGCAAACATGCAAGACTGATAAATGCACTGAGGGCATGGAGACAAAATGGCGATCATGCGGTACAAAAGCATAAAATAATTAATTACCATTGTTGTCTTATTACACGCGTCACTTCAAACGACTTACCTAGAAATAAAAAAGAAAGGAGTTAGTTATTCGCGTACCTTTCACTGTTTTAGAATATATTAAACAATTTCCGTTGATAAGCACAGGTAGGTCTACTGTATTAGAAACTATTTAAGAAACGGTCATATATTACGACCAACAACAACTAAACACTGAAAATGATTTCCAAAACGTTAAATAACTATCTTACTTTCGCCCACGACACAGACAATAAGTCAAACATTTTCTCTTTCAAATCAAAACTAAAGTCAGCTAAAGTAAAAATAGATTGAAGAAAAGTGCCATAAAATGTACAGAAGGCCATGCATCAAGCGTTCCAAAAACACAATACGTTCGATGATGGTTAGCGCTGATCTAAATTCAGTTTGTTTCAAAATCAGATTACTGGTAGGAACGATCTAGTTTAAAGTTCCATTTGCTAAAACGATGCTTTCGAAATACAGATAACGCGTTAAAACTATAAAAGCTAACGACGCCCTTCAGATTTGCCACTCGTTAATGTGCCAAACCCCAAATGTAATTCTTCCATCGAGTTCAGCGGAAAGCAACGTGTGCTTTAATACCTTCATTGACTCTGGTGCCAAATTAGGACAAATCAGCGTTAGCGTAAAACAATATATCCTCATTTCGGTGCCAGCCAGCAGATTTTTAACTTGGATTAACCCGATTTAGCAACAATTTGGAAATTCTTTAAAATTCAACAATGAATTAATAATGTGAGAAAAGCAGCCAAGCCAGTGAGATAACAAGTGCCTTAACCTATCAATAATCCAGTCAGGTAAAAACAATAAAACCTGATAATCAATAACTCGCAATGAACCTCCATAATAGACTAGTTATACTAGCGGTATAAAGTATTAGTTATTTCGACTGATTAAATGCCTAAACATATTTCAAGAGCAGGTTTTACCAATTACAAATGTATCGGTCGGTGCTTTATTATGCTAAAACTTATTCTTGCATATATATTTGCTTTGTAATACGATTTGCTTTACATGACAGCGTACGGGATTCCACAAAAAGATTTTTTTGCATTTACTCTAGGTTTTTTCCCCCCAAATAACAAGAATCTACCCTAGTTTTAATTAAGTATCGAGTATACGTATGTAATTATTAATCGAATTTTTTAAGCTAATTCCCAGTGCCAGACAATGAACCAACAAAATGACGAAGAAAGACAAGTAGTATTACCGTAATACACTGTACACGTAATTATGACTACCGTAAGTGCGCATTCTTAGAAAGAAAAATATTTAAATATCCATCTACTTGTTGAAAATATAATATTTAGCTAAATGGAATATACGTGAATATACGTTTTTGGTGTTTATTAAGGTCAGGGAGTACGTTGCCCTGTTCTCACTCTTGTTTCTGATCCACTAAGGTTAGTGGATATATTTTGAAGATATACAATGTCTTTAATAAAACTGAGAAATAAGATGTCCCATAACAATAGTCTAAAATTTAACCACTCGAAAACATTATGAAAAGATAACTGTTCGATGACTCTATCACGATTTTCATTGTTAAGCTTAAATTATTAACGAATAAGGAGACAAACGAGCTACTTTCAAGGACTTGACGAACCTTAAATTCCCAGAATTAAGACCTGCACTGGAAAGTCGAGATAAGTTCCAGACCGCCTTCTTATTTCTGTTCAAGTTTCAGTTTATTTTGGTTTTGCTACGCATTGCTGTCGTGTCATTTTCAGGACGTGGAAAAGGGAACCTGTTCTTGTTTTTCTTTGCAAACAACAACAATAGTTTCCCCTGTTCGTTGGTATCATCGTCTCGAAGCAGAAAGACTTGAAGATGCTTCTTGTACATTAACAATAAACTTTTTTAGGGTTTGTAAGGTTTTTTTCACGGATCTTATTTCAATAGAATCGATAGGAAGGCAAATAGAAGCCCATCCTCTCACCCAGGCAAACGCATTCTACCATCTCCCCCGATAAGTAAAGCGCGTACAATTTTTTCACTTTGCACGATAACCTAGCTATTTACTTGTACAAGAGTTGGGACGTCTAACCGATTCCTAACCGATGCGTATTTCTCGTTAGTAAACAAGTAATAATCGATTTACTAGTGCTCTTTTGATAGACAAGAAACAATTTAAAATCAATCTTTACAAAGTTTAATCTATACCGCTTGGTGTTTCCATGTTGTTGTTGTTGTTGTTTTTCCGGTTTGGTTCGCTTCGTTTCTGAAACTCTGGCTTCAAAAACCTTTCAAGTGAAAATTTCAAGTTTGCAGATATACAGATCAGTTTTCCGATCGAATTACAGTGAAACCTGTCAAATTTACCACCTGCTTACACAAGATTCCTTGTAAATGTCTACACTGATTATGCTATTTTTTCGATATATTGACCGCCTGCCTACTTTGACCATTGACGACTTTTTGGGAGTGCCTCCGTATAAATAAGTACCATAGCAAGTGAATATGAGTGACCATAATATGTTGTGAATTGTTTAGAAAATTTGTAAGCTATATTCAGATTGTAAGTTATTTGTACTGTAATTTCAATTAAAATTGTAGTAAATTTAGTACTGTACCATTTACTGATTAAAATGTACCATACAATTTTTTAAAGCTAGCAATTCAAACTTGATTGTAAAAATTGATTTTATAAAACAATTTCGCACTTCAATTAAAAGATTTAAGTCAATCTTAATCATATTAAAATCGTAAATAAAAACGTAATAAATACACGTACACGCAATTTGTACATGGAAGTGATGATAAACTATTTTAGGTGTAAAGATTGTAGAACAATTTCTTTCCAATCATTTAATTTAAAATTTCGATACATTGACCACCTAACTAAAGTGACCGATATATGATTTATACATGTATCTATGCCGTGTTATCATAAGGGGCCGTCCATAAATGATGTCCATAAAAATGTCGACTTTTGATCACAGTGGTCATGTGACCGTGTGGTATGAATAATTCAGAAGACGCTAGTTAATTTATTTGGACATAAAACCAATGCCATAATGTCTTAAATACGTGTAGTCTTGAGTTAAATCAAATGACGTCAACTTAATGCTAAAATGTAATAAAAATAGCGTCACTGTTATGACATTTGACGGTTGACTTAAGAATTCATTCTGGCCTAAGAAATTCAGGGTTTCCCTATAGCCCTGGATAACTTAAAAATGCTGGAATTTTCAGGGAAATTTGAAAGACATGGAATAGCCTAGGAAAAGTCAGGTAATGTGATTTATTATTTTAAAAGCCAGGGAAATTCAATACGTCACTTATATTGCATTTTCGTTCACATAGTTTAAGGTGTCGGCTGGTTTATTAAAATCATGGTTCCAGAAATGACATTCCATGACCATATTACTTAACCCTGACTTTCCAGGTGGCTTTTCCTTGAGTTTCTGTAACCTCAACCATTTTACTGATTCCTGAATTTTATAATAATAGGTGTCAATAGGACCTTGTTCACTGTTTAAAATGCATTACTATAGGTCGGACACTTTAAGGTGCTACACCAGCACAATAACCAATCAAAGTAATTCATATTCAAATTATTCCTAAAACCAAGACGTCATTAATTCAAACCCACACACTAAAAACTCTTGGCATTATAAAATGCCCGTGTTAACCTTAAAAAACTTATGTGGAAGAAGGGGGAAGAAAACACAATTCTAGCGTTGAAACAATTCCTGTTTTGTGCCATTTCTTACTCCCTTGTATTTCATAACTTTCCAGCGTTCTGCTTTTCTTAAGCATCGCACTCGCACTCACTCTCCAGATGGAATGACCTCAATTTGAACGTGAGGGCGTTCTTCAGCGAAATTTTATTGGAAAGTGTACAGCTGTAAATCAATAATTCATTCAACAGCCACTGCAGCTTGCAATGGTTGCTCGAGAATCGATTACTCCGTAAAAGTCCATTGAATGTTCGTGAAAGAGGAATTTTCTTAATTATACTTTCCTGCCAACTCGAGAGTTAATCTCAGATACACATTAGCATATCAAAGAATATTACATTTCAAATGAAATATAGGGAATTCGTGTATTTAATTGCATCCATTACCAATCGCCAACATTTCTATTGCTCATATCTACGCCCCATAACCGCGGGTTACATTTTGCAGTTGAATATTGCATTCGTGATCTGAGAAAAACGATTAATTTTTAAAGATTTGCAAATCTGTACGAGTCTTTAGAGCAGCTGTATCTACAAACATAAAAAAAATGCTGAGAGGGATTCCTGTCTGGCAACGTCATCAGACAACGATTTTGTTTTCAATTGCTTCTATTACTGCAATTCCATATGGCTTTATCTCAAATAAGCATGAAACAAAGTGAATCCAGGAACGGTATAGGACTGTAAGTTAACTAGCTATTACTTATCGATATCACAGTACAAATACCAGCATAATTGCACGACGAGGGAACCTCGCTATAATAAACTAATAAACACACCAGCATTTCACAAATATTTAATAGCTACAATGATAAGCCTCTGATGTAAGTAAATAATTACGTTACATTTTTTTTTCCATTTTAAGTACGGAATAGCTATGTTGGCTGTGAATAATTTTTAAAGCGTTTTTAATCTAACCAATTAATATGTACTATGAGAGAATCCAATGCTATTTTATTAAAAGTAAAATTCCTTCATATGCTTTTCATTATAAACGTGGGAATTTTGAAAATGCAGAAATGAGCTTGTAGAGTAAACATAATGTACGTGGCTTTGTGAAATGCTTTTAAAATTATGGAATAGCTCTGCCTTGACTGCCTCTCAAATTTTAAGAAAGGTTTTCAGCTTTAACAAATTTTAATGTTTCATAAGAAAATTTCGACATTTTGAACATGTTTAACAAACCATCATTTGCATTATAAAAATATTAAAGAAATCAGAATTAGATATATTATAATTTGTCGATACGTTTTTAATTGCTGCAAAACAGTTGCTCACATTGACAGTATTTTGAAAGCTATACGACCAATTCCATCACCGATCAAATCACAGAAATTGGCAGAAGTCAATTTATTTATCTCGTAATTCAAAATCGCATTGAATAAAATAAAAATTATAAATGGCATCCATTACGTGAAGATATCCATAATGGCCCCAGCAGTGTCATTCAAGTATTTAAACACAGGAGAGCTTATGGTTCCGCACCAACATCCTCCAAAATTCCAAGAAAGAGTGCGATTCCTCAACCGATTTCTCGTCGGTCACAACAACGGTCAGCATCAGGGGGTTCCACGGTCAAGAGGTTCTGCATCTCACCGCGCTTAGGAACTAAATAAGAACCATCTTTTGTAGAATGGAAAAGCTAGCTCATTTACTATTTACAAATTGAGAGGCCGCAATGAAAAAAGATGAGTTGACAAACCGCATAAAGAATGCGCGTCCTATTTAGTCTGGGCGGCCAGAAGATCGATTATTGGCTGAGCAGATGCCAATCGATACTCCTCGTCCCAATCTTCTACAAACTCCTTTCCGAGCAAAGATTCGCTTTTTTCTCTCTCTTTCCAGCGATTCATTCGTAAAGAATGATCCGGGGTATAAAAATATGAAACTGATAAGTGGAAGCAGGAATGAAAGCTTTGTGAATGGAGGAAGGAAGGAGAAGAATCCTGTGGACCAGCAACATATCCAGAAGGATCCAAAAGGCTTTTTGAAAGAAAATGCGCTTGCCTTCGCCGAGCGCGCCTGGGGTCTAATCTAGGTCAGCTGGCAGAAAGATGCAGGCCCAGCCTTACTATTTTAAGGCTTTATGGCTATTGGGATGACTCTAGGATGATTCCACTTTATGGAGTGCATGCACCTTACTTGGATGCTGCTGCTTCCCCGTTACCCTCACCAGCTACCAAACTCGATTTTCTCCGGAGGTTTCGGTCGTGGCCTAGGAATTTCAAATCATGTACAGTCTATTAATTTGAGATAAACTGATTGTTTATAGAATTCTCCCTCTCTACGAGCAAAGGAAAAGAAACAGGCCCTCCAACGAACTCTGGCCACCCTTAATGCCATGAGGACGATAAAGCGAAATTTCGCCAACAGTGAGCTCAAATTTGGGAACAATGAAGCGTGGGCATTCAGGAAATATGTAATTTTTTACAAAGCAAAACCACTGCTCAAAATAAAGTTTCACAGTATGAAATTCATTTTTCAGAATGCCCTTCGCATTCTCCACCACGTTATCATGATTTGTTATTGCAAAATCAAATGACGTTTGAAATAAAATGTTCACTATTCTAGCATATACTGCTCTAGCATTATGATTTTTAATGCATTTTAAAACACACTGTAAATAAATTTAACGACAAGTTTGCTTTTGCTTTTAGATGGTTATAAAAACGTACTAGAGGAATAAAAACAAAGTTTTAAATGTTCTCAAATGAATATTCATACATGTATATGTATATGCACAGGGCATTAATTCTTTTGTCAAATTTGTTTCGTTAGCTTTTTTAAACTGTCCAATGAGTAAATCGCAAGTATACAAATAAATTACTAAACTCAAAAAGCAATGACTTTTAATACCTTTTAAGGCTGTAGATAGGCTGCCACAGTTCCAAGTTTAATGCAATCGTTGATACCTTTCACTTTTATTACCAGTAGAAAATTCATGTACATGTACATGTAGATATATGTAAGCTTCCAAAATCATTTTTTAACTTAAGGAAATTTAATCAAATTGTACACACTCCATGAAAAACGACATTTTGGTAATAAAAATTTGAGAAACGCCTTCACTTTCCTTATCTCCAACTTGTAATTCAAAATTCTATTTTTTTTGCTTTCATATTTTCTACACTTACAAACTGATGGCACGACATGAATTATCCATTATTTAAATTGCGATTGATATCAAATGTCAAAGGTATTTTATTTTGAAAACGTGATTATATACCGTAATTTTCATTCGCTTACGTAGCGACTTCACAGAGCGAACTAAAATCAATGATTAGCGAGTTCTACACTGTCATTACTAATGACATTTTCTTCGGTCACGCTCCAGTAATGATGCCTGAGAATTGAATATTCGGATTCACAATATTACTAGCAACCATTTCTTCAAATGGACTTACACGATCAATACTAATGTCATTTTCAGGAGGTAATGACATTATTAATGGTGGTGAAATTTCTGTTTGCGAGTGCTCTGGAACTACCAATAACACATCTATTGATTATTTTTCCAATTGTACTTCTCATCTGCTTATTTTAAACAAGGATAAACAAGGATTGCTTGTTTTGAACAATGGCATAAAACAATGATTATGACATGAAGATCAATAATTTATAAACAAAATGTTTGATGGAAATCATCTGAATACGAAGAGCTTGAAAAATTCAGGCGTGAAGTGGTACCTTTTTTAAGTTGCGCCATTCTAAGATTGTCAGTCAAAATTTGAAACTATTTCGGTGATATCATATTCTTCTCCTTTTAACCGAACGATCTTTTTAATGTCAATTGTTATAATGTGCTTTAAGCACATTATAACTTGTTTATCCTTGTTTAAAATAAGCAGATGAGAAGTACAATTGGAAAAATAATCAATAGATGTGTTTTGGTAGTTCCAGAGCACTCGCAAACAGAAAATGCTTTAAGCACATTATAACAATTGACATTAAAAAGATCGTTCGGTTACTCGACTATAAGGAAGCTACACACAAGCACACAATCGATGAAATGATGGCAAAATATTGACTTTTACGAAGAGTGGAATGCTTTCAGAGTTGCAATAATGTAAATGTTATCTTCTACAGAATCCCCCAATTTCTGCTAAGAATGTAAAAGTGTCGACGGACGCCATTATGGCAGGCCCTCTAGAGACATTACACTAGGTACAACGTCATCATTACCTGCTGAAGTGCTGCAACTAACCTGAGTGACAAGTGAGAACAAGCAGTCGGTTTCACTCAGTTCAATTAAAAACAAATAAAATTAAAACCTTTTTTCGTGTTCTAGGTATAGAACATTCGATGACAGAAAATGCAAGAACATGCAGACAATTTTTTTTAAAAATAAAGTCTGTTATCAAGTACTAGTAGCTACCAGAACATAATTTAAGCATAACGTTCATGATATCACATGCGTTACATTTACATAAATCAAACGTCTGTAAATACAGTTTAGCAATCATTTGTATAAAAAATAACTGGAACAGTGCTTATTATTTCGATCAATGCCATGCATAATAAGCACAGCTAGAAAATACATCTACTTATTGCCCATTATACTCTCGACCTACAGTTAGAAGTACATTGTTCTGAAAAATGCGTCTATAAGAATTCGTTAACATTTAAAAAAAGATTTTCATTATTCACCTTTAACATTGTCAAAATTTTAATCTTAACAAACCATTTTAATAAACCAATTGCGTGCATTCGATATCCATGCAGGCCTACATTAATTTATTAAATTATTCCTCCAGTGGTCACTAGAATTGAAGACTACGTTCGGAGAACAGACATGTGGCCACCACAATATACCAATTTCCAATGAAACGTTTGCATATTGTACATGTTGCATAACACAACATAAATCATTTATTCTTTCCACTACAATTGTATCTGTTAATCGGAGTCGTACAAATATTTTCACTCATATTTGTAAGTGCATAACAACCATGATGCAATATGAGTTGATGGATTACAGTGAACAAGCTAGCAATAAATCTCAAAACCCTTGATCATCTGGATTTAAATTAATACCCATTGTGATGCATGATTACATGTAACGAATACACTTAAGTAACTATTAACTACAATTGTATAGCGGTATTTCGCTGATTAACAAATAAGTACAGTGTATGTCGAGAATGAATAAAACCATGCTAAAAGCTTTCTACAACATATGCAAAGTTTTTATTTGCCTTACTGTTTTATTTCCATTTTTATAGTACTTTGGATTACCCACAATCAACAGTCAACTAAGCTTATTTACCATTTGAAGATCCTTATTTGGTTTCATTCACTGAGTTGCATAACTTGCATTTCACAGCTACAGTATTTCACAATGATAAGTTGCGTAGTGCACGATAGAAAGACTCGTAATCTTCCTGGTTTATTTTTAGCAGCATATTTACAGTATTTGTCATGTCTTGCTTGATTTAAGTATGGAACATTTTAACTAGACGTTGAACGCACTTAGTAGCCAATTATTTAGGAATAGATGAAGTTTATGCCAGGAATAAAGAATATTTTTAAATACCAGTTACATGTAATTAAAAATGCCATGATCATTAATTTGAAGGGATATACACTATAACTAAGGTCATAAACTGAAACGTCAAGCAAGCAAGCAACAGAAAATACTGCTATTACAGCGAATACAAGGATATGTTACCAATTCAAATGCATGTAAATGTATCTGTACCATTTTGCTCTTTGGATTCTCTTAAAAATATGAAAGAATAATATGTGTGTAATTTAGGACCTATGCAATGTATAAGTTCTTAGCACAGATGAAGTTTATAAACTAATCATGCCGATTGCAATACTATCTGTACACCATTCCTTGAACTTCCCGAAGACCTTCGGTCTATAATTTTGCGCGAGTAAGGTAAAGAGCACCTTATGCTGATCCTTCCTGGAGGAGCTTATCAAATGTTAATGGGATTAATACTTTCCTTTTGTGCCTGGTCTATGGTGTTTCATTACACATGTATATGTTCGATAACAAACCAATTTAATGACAGCATTTCATGCGTTTCCCTCATTTGTATTTTTTAGAATGAAAATAGGGTAGGACACTTCCAGTTAATCCTTTCGCCAATTAACATTTATAATCAATTAACTATGGGTCTGGGCATGCATCTAACAAGCAGGACTTCCAATTCTATTTCGTAGCCTAAGGGCTTCTGGTATACATGTATTTAGCTCGAAAGACTCAAACAATATTTGGACTGTGATCTCCTTCAGACGGGCAAATTAGTGATTGGTCAGTGCAATCTGGTCATTTCCAGGATTGGAAAATGGTTAACGTCACCGTCAGCGTGAACCAGCGCTAAGCGCATGCTGTGATAAATAGCTTCCTTAGTATTTCCCCTAAGGAAATAAGAAGCCTTTGTCTAACACAAGGACTAATTAATTCAACCTCGGCAGTTTATCGCCTAGCAACTTCGGCGCTTGTCCTCAACAGTCATATTGGGATGCCTTGGAAACCAAACAACTGTTCTTCCATGTTTGCATTTAATGTCTATACAATCAACGTCAAATTGAGATATCCACTGTTCATGTACTTAATCATCGGCATCAACGTAATTATCAGGCCTTGACGCAACGCATACACAGAGTACCTGCACCTATGCGCAACAGAACATAATCGCTTCTAACTACTGAGCACATCTACCATAAATCAAAACGGACATTTTTCAGTTATCACAAAAGGAATCTGATCAATTTTATGCGTATTTAGCCTATATGTAATTCGCCAGCTTTAATAATATTTTGTTAAAGCGCGTATAAAATGCGTCAGCAGCCACGAAATATGTATAAGGTACAATTACCTTAGAACAAAATCGATCGATAAAAAACACCATGGGCGAAGTTTGGTAAATAATACTGGAGAAACTGGATTGAATAAAAACATCGCGTTATTCTCATTGATCGCAGCTTTACTTTGAAAATCGATCAACAGTAAATGACGTGCATAATTTACAATCGCGATAACAGCAGCCAATCTACTAAATGTGCCATACTTTAAACGCAAGAGCTGTTTCATCAATACTCTAGTCTTGAAATCGATGATAATCCACTTAATTAAACGGAAATCGTTATGGCATTCAAAATTCTTCAACTGCGTAATACGCTCATAATGGACGCGGCGATGAAAATCGGTTAAATGTGTAGCTGTACTATTTTAAAATGCAATATTTAAACGATTTTAATGCAAAAAATTAATTATTTATGGATTCCTTTGTCTAAGGTTATCTAGTACATGATATGATCATTTGAAAGCAATTGCTACTGTAATCCTTGCGAAAGAATGAACTTATTTATACTGTACATAATTTTATCATCAAATACATGATTATAACAAAGGATTCAAATTTCAACCTTATTGTTATAAGGGAAATACCCTTCTTCTTAAATGGTGTCCTCCTTGAAAAAGAGGTGAAAAATAACTCATCACTTTGTCAGTTGACAAATTTGTTCACTCGCGACATCTAAAGTTGTTCTGCTATTGATTTGAATGGCTTTCAATTTCGAAGCTGATGGAACGTTTTTTTTATATTCGAAATGTAAAGCTCTTCTAGGTAATAGCTAAATGATTGGTTCTACTTTCCCCTATGTGATTTTTGTTTCACTACAAGCGCTTGGTTTTCCCCATCGCAATATTGTAGCTCATTTCTCATTTATTTAAAGTGCATAGAGGTCATTGAATTATATCTACTGACCATAAGGTATTTCCTACTTAGGAAACTTTTTTTTGTATACAATTGGTCGTCCACTATCTTCCATCGAATTTCATGTCATTTACAAAGGTCTCATTGTTATTTATAAGTAAATAAACATGCAGAAATTTCGTTTTACAACCGGGTAAACCCTCGTTTTCGGAGGTTTAGAACCGGTTTTTTTTTCATGTTCATAAGCCGAGACATTTTAAATGATAACAAATTTGATGTAAGATAGAACACGACCAATTATAGTTGCGGGTAAAATAAATTAGGAATTAATTATATTAATGCAATGCAACAGTAAATTTGCTGCCTATGTATTGACATTTTGAACAAATATATTTTTATATAATCATTTATTCAGTCTACATCTATTTATCTTTCACTATAAGACATTATGTAGATAAGATGTAAAACTACTCCAGCATTAATTTTTTATCAGACCCGTGGATCCAAAAAAGTCAAATTCTGCTTACATTGCACTTTTTAAATGCGTGATTTAAAAAAAGCAATTTTGAGGCACAAATGAACAAATACTGTCAACAGATACTGTCTTTGACTCTTTGCAAATAATCATTTTCTTTAAAAAAAACATGTCTTCCATTATTATTTAAGGCTTCGAACACAAAAACACTGCATCAACGTCAAGACGTTGATACGACGTTTATTAACAGTTTTTGCAAACTTTTGTCATTTCTGCAATCTACATAGTGCAGTAGTTAAATATGTTAAAGTATTTGTCCGTATAGCAGTTAGGACGTAAAAGCAGCGTCAGAAATATACATATACACCTATAGATGTAAAAGATAATTTATTTTAGAATTAATACCTTGTGAAACTACAGCAAGCGGCTCATTCTTAAATACAAATTATGAAATAGCGAGAAGAAGGTATAATAATAAAAACGTGTCTAGTCGTGGTAAATAACCCTGGTCATTCTTTACCAAAAAAAAAACACCTACGTGTACATGTACAAACAATCGCCAGTTACAATCCTCGATTATCACCCATCGACCCAGTTTAGTAGAGTGATGAACAAACTACAGCGGGCTTTCTTCTTCACACTATCAAAGTATCGATCTTGAGATAAAGAATACATACATGTACATGTATATCGGTAGGGTTTTTCTAATTATTATTCTGAGGGGTTGATTTCATTTTAATAACTTTTCTGACCTGAGAAAAGTAATTAAAATCGAGAAAAGAAACCTCATTTTCATTTTGGCACCAGCCCTTCAATTTTTGCATAATTGCTTATTCAACTTTCACTTTTGACATCCTGCAGTTATGCATGTTAATTAAGGGTAAAGTAAGAGGCAATCCATACAAGATGCCTGGGTGATCGAAAACTGAAAAATCAGAATTTTTAAGATGTCTTTTATGTATGGCCCCCGATACCAGTTGAAAAAGGTGGCGTTTTGGCACATTCTTTAGTTGAAGGAAATCTAGGTCTGGCATCTGGGCAGGTTTTGGGTCCAGATATCACCACCAGTATATATTCAGTGTATATGTAGGAGGATAATTCAGCACACTATGAGTTTAGCTGAAATTTAGACCTCGCCGATATCGTTACGAATACATTCGAAACCGGTTATTTAACGAAGTAGTTCGAAGTACTGATCACAAATTTTCTTTTGGTGCTGGCTATATCGAAACAATGATTCGTGGAGAATCAGGACATTGACTTTCATCCAAAGTCAGTACACGAGTGAACTAACCTTGTAGCAAATTACAGTTTTTTAAAATTTCTCAGAATTAATGTAAACAAATTATACTTTATAAAACGCATGCACTACAGAACCGAGCAATGCCGGACAGTACTGATACTGCACATGTATTTCTGCATGGGCATTGCAATTTATAATTTAGAATAAAATTTAAAAACAGTTAGTACAATACCATTTATGCAATACAATATTTTAGTTTAATTTTATTGACTATAAGTCTTCCATTATTTTTGACTTCAAGTGATGTTAATTGAAATTCTGAGGTTTTTGATGTTTTACAACCTGAGAAAAATGCCCTTACCAGATTTTCAGGGATAGAGAAAAATCATTATCAATCCTTTGTCTTAAAGTTAAATTCAGCCAGGAGTAAAAACGAATTAATTAGACTTGGCGGGATTTAAAGTTTAAGTCACAGAATAGAATTCATGGAAAATTTGTGTTGGTAATAAGTTGACATATTTGTAATTAGTTATAAAACCATAAAAACTAAAACTCCATTAACCAGTCACAAGTTGACCTGGGCTATAAAAGCAGTCACGTGACTCACGTCACATGACATTCATTTATTAGCTAAAGTTTAAAGGTTTGGAGGTTCCTCGACCTGGCACCCACATAATACCTCAACAACGATTCTGTCTTTCTTTTAGTCAGAAACACTACTGTGTAATGATGGTCTCGCATCTTAAGTTTTTCCTGGGGGGATTAGACAAGCAATAGGAAGGTTAGCAGGACCTTGTTCACTTTAGTAATATGATAAGAGCAGATAAATGAGACACTCGACTTGATCATTTGAAAGAAAATCTTCGTGAAAGCTTATCTTGCATCACACTAGAAAGTGGCACTTGCAAGAAGTAACGTCAGTATCGGAGATAAGCTGTTATTAAATTTCAAGATAAGGACAGGCTAATATATCATAAGTGCGATGCAAAAATGACATAAATATGGTAACTCGATGAACTTGAAGTAATTTGAACAAAAACAATAATAATAAAAAAGTCAAGATTGAAATTACAATCAAGTACCAAGATTACATGATATACTGCATGATATACAAATTTACGAACACGTTGTAAACGAAATTTTCTGAAGTTGCTTTAACTCGTTAATTCGATTTGCATCGAACTGTTAAAATTGTATTCTGAAACCAATTCTGTCCTAATTGTGTTTGTTGTAGTTTTAGCTGGCGTAGATTTGTGGAAGTAATCAATAAACAAAAATCCCTTTCTATAACAACCGTCTTCAGTTCCGTTTCGTGTACACAAATGTCAATTTCAGAGATTTTTTTCTGTCTTGAACAGGGCATGCAGATATTTGACGCCCTCAAGCTGGTTGACACACACCAGAATAATAAATCGTCCATTGATCAGCCAAGCTTAAACTCGCCTTTAGCCCTACCATCAGTACCATGTATTGGAAAAGCAAATTCGGTGGTCTGTCAAAGCCATCTGTACCGAATCATGAATGCTCAAATCGCAGAATGGATCATATATTTCGGCTAAACATTGGAAATCCCATCTTAATTGACCATGCATGGAAGGCCGAATTTCTGTGCCTTCTTGGATATCTATTTTTAAAGTCTTAAATGGATTAGAATTGCCTGCGGCAATGGATCAGTGGCGCTCAACGAGTTTGTTCGCTGAAAATTCTTGAAACCGAATGCTGAGAAACTATGCAAGCCTTAACAGACAATACAGCAAAAAGCGACGACTTTTCTTCAGCAAAATCGATAACTAAAACACGCGGGTGTAGACTTTGACTGACTTATACTGGTGACCCGTGTAGCATACTGATGCTTTGACAAATCACTTGTCAGAAGAAGAACATGGCATAGAGATATTTGTATTTGAAAATAGTTTGTTTTTCCCTTTTTTTGCTCATCTGCTTGAAAATCAAATATTTTGACAAACGTTGTGCATACCAAATAAGTTTTTCATGCGTAACACATGGACGCTTCCTGTTGATTGTAATGTTTTTGTTGAATTTTCATACACTGGTGGTACATGGACAATTTATGATCTCTTTTTAGATTGGAATTTGCTGTAAAATGGCTGTTAGAGAACTGATTTATAGGCCTACTGCCAATGCCTTGTAATCAGTCTGGTTTAATGCTCTGGTATGTTTCAAATGCAAGTTTCAAAACTAATAAACATTATTACTTCTTGCCGACATTTGATAGTTTGAAATAACAATTACCATTCCAAGTAAAATGTAATCCTAATTGAAGTTGCCAATGTCACCCCACCCGCCAGTACATTACACAAGCTAACTCATCCTTTGGACTGTATCACATATCAAAATTTCGATATTTCTACGGGAAATTGAAAGAAACAAATGCACTTGCCATAAATGCAACCAAGCCAAGATCTCCAGGGGCAAGAAAAACGAGAAAATACATGTATGAAAAGGCGAAAGCATTCTAATGAAGAATATTATAGCAAACTCGAGGTTTACGAATAGACCCGTTAAGCCAGATGGTACACCATTTCCGTACTACCTTAAAAATGGCGAAAAAAATATCGATTAAAAAGCAGCTGAAGGTAAAGAAGTTTCGTGTTGATTTTCACTACAAAAGCCTGGAGAGCGAATGCAAATATTTTGACAACCTGGTTCGTGGTCAAAATTGAAACCAGCGTAAGACGCACGCTGCAATTCGCAAATATTTGATTAAAACCTTCATATAGTTTGGTTTGATGCGATCCAGCCTTCTTGTACTAAGTCGGTGGAAAAAATCTGTGGAGGCATTTTCTTCTGTTATACACTGTAGATTGAATTAATAAGTTGAAAAACTACGGGAAACTAATCAAAAACCAATGAGCGTTTTGTTTTCCCAGCACATTTTCAAATTATTTTAATTAGCTTTAATGTTTTTTATTTAGAAACACATGATAGCTTAGAGCAGCGAAAAAAATTGCCAAATAGTTATCGCGCTTTCATCATATTAGCAAAATGTCAGTCAAGGGCAATTCATAATTCATTCCTAACTAATAATAAGGTCGCTAAAACGGGCTTGGTTTAAATGTTCTAGTATTAACTAATTTTTGCAAGTCTTGATTGTTTTATGATGATTTTGCGTTTTATGATGAAGTCAGGGTTGGGGATAATTTTAAATTTCGACATAAGCATTTAGCGAGTAAGGACAAGTACGGTATGTTTCAAGAATACATCTAGTCAGGCAATATTAATATGATAAAATATGGAAAAAGAGCTACTCCAGCGAGCATGTGAGACCAAAACATTGGACCAACAGTATACTTTGCCCATCGTTACTTTTTCTAAACTTTATAACCATTTCTTTTCGATCGTGTTTGGAAACATTTTAATAAAATTCATTATTTGTGATCCAGTTTGTATCCAGTTTTACATTTACCGAGTGAACTTACCGAGAACTATCGTACCGAGAATACTATCGTACAGTATGCATATGTTCAATTACATTTAACTCAATAAAGAAATGTCATTTGATAAAAGATTTAAATTCATATATTCAATTTATTAAGGTGGTCACCAATAACACTGCTGAATTGAATTTCTCATAGTTTAAGGCTGGCATTTTGAATTACATTCCAACGTCTGGTAGCATGCAAAAATTGAATCCAAATGAGCTCAAGAATTCCATAAGTGAAATGGAATAGCAGTTTCAAATTCCAAATTTAGAAAATTGATGAAAATACATTTGATAGCCTCTTATGAACTATAAAAAGAAATAATGATACTTTTATTAAAATAATGCCTTCCAAATACTGAATACATACAGTTTGTACATGTCTTTTAATTCTTACTATATTTTTTTTTTAGTAATTCTTACGGATAATTGTATTGGCAGGTCAATTAAATTTCAGCCCTATGTCCTTGTACGTCCGTTACCTCTTTATATAGCCAAATTGAATGGACAAAAATGGTTCTATAAGCATATTCCTTACTCAACATACAAAATAACACTATATATAATTGGTGTATGAATAACTACAATTAAAGTGTTTGCAAAGTATATTACGAAGCACGAGCAAAGAAGTTTACAAGAATGCTAACAAAAGTACATGTAAGGAAGGCTGCACACCTAGCCAACAAATGTCAACTAGCAACTGTTGGCTCTTACAAAAGACAGAAGTTAGGTCTAGCATAGCACCTACTGCACACCAATTTAACAAAATACAATGGTGTATGGATGGTGTACGGGGAGTGGGACGGTTCTGCTATGCCTTAAACACCAGTTTTCCAGCAGTTTTCGTGCCTAAAAATACCGTGAAGTTTGCATAGAAATGCATATTTTGAAGTATGCGAAGTTTTAACGGTCTTTTGAGACCGACCTCTTGATGGCATTTGAACTTTTTAGGCGGTTCGAACCGAATGCAAACGAGCCGGCAATAAATAAACAAATTCCAAACAGATGAGGCAATAAATCTTCAAACCTTCGCGTTTTAAAAAAATATATGCGCAATTACTAATAATACAATGCAATTGAGAAGTATGGGTCTAGCATCAACTGAGAAACGTTAGTGACTGACAGCTTACATTTGTCATTTAGGTGTGCAGCACGCATAAATCGTGCAGAAGCTTGGTACAATTTGCAAATATTTAGATTTACTTCATCAACTAAATATTTGGTAAAGTATGAATTTTTAACCCACGTAATTCCTTCTCTATAGTGTCTTTAAATCGATACTTTCAGTAGGGCTCCTGGCGAAACAGGGCTTTTAGGAAACGATTTCTATAAAGCTTTTATGGAACGAATACAAGTATCCACTTTTGTTTTTACTTTTCTTTTTGTTTCCCTAATTCACTTTTTGGAAAAGCTATACTAAACTATTGATCTATTACGCAAGTATGAAACGTTACAGATTTTTAAATATAATGCATAGTAGTATTAGTAATTCGCATTGCGCTCATCGTAAGTTTAAAGAAGTATTGATGCGGCTCGTTTCCTAAATCACTGAAGCATGGATAAACCAGATGAAATTATTTAACTGCAGTTTTCTATGCATGATGAATGGATCTAAAAATAAATTTCGCATTACACAATGCAGCGATCTACAGGGCAGTAGAAAGAGCAATGTACACATATTCACATAGCATGTTCTATATCCGCCGTACAGATTAAGTAGTTCATTTACAAGGCAAATGTTGTAATCATAAATGCATCATTTTTCGAGCCAATTGAGAATAGGGAAATAGTAGAGGTTTAATGTGAATTAAAATTAATAAATTACTTGCTTAGACAAAGAATTACATGCATCAAAGGCCTTCACCTGTGATTTGGCCATTTAGGCTGAAAATATCTTGGTGTGTCTAGATGATAAACTAAATATTCTCAGTTGTAATTTTTGCTAAAGGCCGATTCCCTATTTCTAACTTTATTTGCAAAAAAAACTTGCACAGTGAGCACGTCGAGTTCGTAGTATTTACCACCATGTGGTTGAACGCAAATGTGTAATTTATAAAATCATCTAGCAATTACTACAAATCAATAAAATGCAAGCTGCTAAGAAATTAGCCGCGAAGTGCACGAGAAAATGAGCACTTTTAAATGGTTCTGTATGTAAGATGTAATGTTCAAAAATGCTTCGTTGAAGCCTAACATAAAATTAATGCAATAGAAGCTTTAATCCTTGCCTAGGTGCATATGTGCTTTGTTTGTAATAAAAGCGTGCTACAGCTCCACCAAAACCTTGAAAGAAAGTTCGAACGATAAACCTTATATTTTCCTTTGTAATGAGAAGTTAAGATGATAGCCCTATTTTCGCTTAAATCCTATTTTACTTTCACCGATTAAGATTTAATCTCCAATTAAAATGAACGCTATTTCAAACTAATAATTTCCTACATTTGTTAGCAATAATCGATTCATATCCATATCAAGAAAATGACTATTTACGAAGAGAAACCGTCACACGAATTATATCACATAATTAATTTGCCTTAAGTAGCAAATTTTATGTAAATACCTTTCAGCGCTGAAACGATTTTTTTGATAACACGAGAAATTAACGTTCGTACTTATACAGTCGAACCTCGATAACTCGACTTCCTATAAGTCAAATAATCCGCTAACTCGAACTTTTAATCAAGTCACGAATCATTTCTATACTTTTCTTTAAAAAACTGTCTCGATAACTCGAAGTGAACATCTTCTAAGTCGAAGATTTTGG